>CM067316.1:20279173-20359173 GCA_034231615.1 Meghimatium bilineatum | reverse complement strand
GTGATGCTTCCACAAGAAACGTGGTTCGCTGTTGTCACTGTTGGGTCACTAATAAGACATTCCACGTGTGGAGGAAAAGTTAATATACAGAAAAGGAAAACTGTGGATATAATGAAACTAGAAAGCAGCCGGTGTCTGTGAGAGGAAGAGACGGCATTCAATGGGAAGGTAACGTCATGCTGTGGAGAAATAAGTGTTTCTGTATGTATCAGCGAACTGTAAATGAACTGCACGTTTACAAACAGATCTCTCCGCTGCAAGCTTCCTATCTGATGTCCTGGATTGATAGCAAGTATAGACTCATGAAATGTAGTAAGATGGAAACCACTAGAGCTGGAGGTTAGAAATAGAGAGAGAGAGAGAGAGAGAGAGAGGTAGGAAAGAGCGTAGAGATGTATTGGATACACCTCAGCCCTTTTTCTCTCCCTTGAGAGAGCCGACTTATTGGCAGGAAATCTGGCGATAGATGGCACAATGCTGAGAAGAGATAATGCAGACTTGATTAAGGCAGGCATAAATTCATCGCAAAATGAAGATGAGGTTAAAGAGGCTGAGAACGTACTCATATAAAGAATGTCAGAAGTGGGAGTGTCTAGAGGTGAGGGAATGAAAAATAGTCATCTTATAGAGACCTGACGGTCGCGTAATTAACACCTGACCCGGACTCCGAGTCTACATACAATGGGATGGCTGCTGGAACGGAGAGCGAAGCACTTATGGGAATGTCCCACGTGCTGTGGTGCTAGTTTCTAATCAAGAATCAGCCCTTTTATATTTATTTCTTTATTAAATTTTAAAAAAGCAGCCGCACTACATATCCAGACATGCACTTGACTAGAACCCACAAAATAATGGACAAGTGGGGAGACCATAGCTGATTCGTATAAAAGAATTTAGATGTAGTTATCGTGAGCAGATCTGAAGTTATCAGAGAATAAAATTTAGATGTAGGTATCGTGAGTAGATGTGAAGTTATATATTTAGATGTAGGTATCGTGAGTAGATATGAAGTTATCAGAGAATAAAATGTAGATGTAGGTATCGTGGGTAGATATGAAGTTATCAGAGAATAAAATGTAGATGTAGGTATCGTGGGTAGATATGAATTTATCAGAGAATAAAATGTAGATGTAGGTATCGTGGGTAGATATGAAGTTATCAGAGAATAAAATGTAGATGTAGGTATCGTGGGTAGATATGAAGTTATCAGAGAATAAAATGTAGATGTAGGTATCGTGGGTAGATATGAAGTTATCAGAGAATAAAATTTAGATGTAGGTATCGTGAGTAGATCTGAAGTTGTAAGAGTAAAGAATTTAGATGTAGCTATCGTGAGTAGATCTGAAGTTATCAGAGAATAAAATATATGCCAAGAACAACATATACTTGTCTCTTTAGGAAATAAATGGTTTTTCATTGCCAGTAGTAGTAGTAGTAGTAGTAGTAGTAGTGGTAGTAGTAGTAGTAGTGGTAAAGGCATCAGCAGTGGCAGTAATTGTGGTAGCAGCAGTAATTATGGTTGCAGTAGTAGTAGTTGTGGTAGCGGTAGTAGCAGCCATAGTACCAGCAGCAGCAGTAATGGTAGTACTGACGTAATTTGCAGTTGAAACAGTAGTAATAAAAGCAATAACGTAGTGGTAGTTATAGCAACAGCCGCGGCAGCATCAGCAAGAATAATGATTAGCTGGTAAAAGAAATTGTAGCATATCCTGTTTGGAACGTAGCAATAAACCAAGGATTCTTTTGTTGTACGGATTTTGTAAACAACATTGTTTTCAGTAGGTTGCTATTACTTTCTAATTTCCAGATGCACGACTGCCTGCGATTGAAATTTAAACAGTAACTGACAGCTCTAGAGGTGCTCCGTAGCTCTCACTCACGGATCCGAACCATAAATAATATCTACAATTAATATTAATAAAACTACGTTCATTTGACACCAACCGCAAGCAGTGTGACACAAAACATGTCCCCTATAGTTGTAGTAGTTGCAGCATTAGTAGTTGTAGTAGTATTATTAGTATTAGTACTGCTAGTAGTAGTAGTAGTAGTAGTAGTAGTAGTAGTAGTAGTAGTAGTAGTAGTAGTAGTAGTAGTAGTAATAGTGGTGGAGGCAGTGGCAGCATTGATGTGTAGTGTTTGATGAGGTGTTGAAGGTTCATTACAAGTAATACTTGACGTACAGAATACTCTCCAAGTATCATTCCCTAAATGGCTTGATTCCCCAATCATGAACAAACCAATCTTCTGCAAATGTTTTCATATTCTCAAACTACAATCTTAGATGTCCAAAATATAATCTCCCCAATCATTTCAGAGTCGCTCAAGTGTTTTCGGAAATTGAGAGACGTGTAAGAATTGTAACAATGACATTCTGTGCATATCTCGGGAAGTAAGAGGCGAGTAAGAATTGTAACTGACATTCTGTGCATATCTCGGGAAGTAAGAGACGTCTAAGAATTGTAACAATGACATTCTATGCATATCTCGGGAAGTAAGAGACGTGTAAGAATTGTAACAATGACATTCTGTATATGTCTCGGGAAGTAAGAGACGTCTAAGAATTGTAACAATGACATTCTGTGCATATCGTAAGATACGACTGAGGAGTTTTGGGGATTGTGGTGATTCGTTTAAAAATATACGTCAAAATGACCCAAATGTCTTGCTAAAATATGATTTTTCATGCTAAATTTGCAGATATCAACAGGCAAGCTGTAAACCATAACACACTACATTCAGCAATAATTTGAGAAAAAACACATATTTCTGATTCCCCATGTATAGTCACTAAATAACTCATAATTTCCCAAGTATCGGCTGACACCACAAATATCCGCGGACACCACAAGTATCAGCTGACACCACAAGTATTTGCTGACACCACAAATATCTGCGGACACCACACGTATCAGCTAACACCACATATATCTACTGACACCACAAGTGCCCTTTGACACCACAAGTATCCAATAACACCATAAGTATCCAATGCCACCACAAGTGTCCTTTGACACCACAAGTAATCTTTGATACCACAAGTACCCGCTGACACTACACGTGTACGCTGAGTCATAACAGGTATTATTTAATACCACAAATGGACGCTGACTCTCTAGGATGCTTAAATCACTCAACTTTCTAAATATCTTCTCACCTACAAGTATTCTCGAATTCTTCAGGTATCATTCAATTTTCCATGCATAATCTGAATTTCAAATTGTTCCTACTCCTTCAATCATTTCCCGAGTTTCAAATTGTCCTCTGACTCCTTCAATCATTCCCAGAATTTCAAATTGTCCTCTGACTCCTTGAATCATTCCCAGAATTTCAAATTGTCCTCTGACTCCTTAAATCATTCCCCGAATTTCAAATTGTCCTCTGACTCCTTCAATCATTCCCCGAATTTAAAATTATCCTCTGACTCCTTCAATCATTCCCCGAATTTAAAATTGTTCTCTAATTCAAACATCCTCAGAATTTAAAATTGTCATTCAAACATCCTCAGAATTTAAAATTGTCATTCAAACATCCTCAGAATTTCGAAGTATCCTCGGAGTCTGGAAGTATTTCCCCAACTCTCCAAACCGTCAGCAGAAATTCCTCACATCGCACGTACCACACCAGCTCATGTTTCATGTTGTCTTCACTTCTGTGAGTATCACCGTCTATTTCTCTGTCCTCGTTCCTGTAACAGATAACTCTATCCGCGTCCTGACATGTTTATTTTGCTGTTTATCTGTCACTCCAGGCTTACCACTGGGAGCGCATACAACAGTTTTTTTAAAAAAAAAACTCTGTTTCTTAAACTAACTTTCATGTATAGTTCCCATTGTATTACCTACTTATATTTACCCTATAATTCCGCACTGTCATTTCTTCTTTGCCTTCTTTCTCGAACTCCTGTCGGTTTGCAGGATACAGTTCAGATAACGGTATACATTTGGTCGTGGTTTGGAACATAACTGCTGTATCTGCTCCTTTCGGTCGGACACGTTCGACTTCAAAACAGATGTGTTGTTTTGTATTGTTCTTTAAAGTGTATCTTTTCTAAAGCATTGCATTTCCTGCCAATATTAAGGTCTCCCGGCTATGTACAAGCAAACCCTACTTCTTCCAGCATAATTCAGAATGTTCCTCGAAATTCTGTGTACGTTAACGTCTTGTGTGGCCTTCTCTTCCCTGGAAACTTTCCATCATTTTTTTTATAACTTCGTGTCTATATATGCTCAAAATATGTTAGATTATTATTTGTGCTCGTCTTTAGTTGCATGCCATTTGTTTACATATCACTAATGTACAATTTTTTTCTATACCGGTTCTAGTCGCTTGTTTTATATCATAGTATATAATTCTATATAATGTGGTTAGTGAAGAGTATTTTGTTAGTCTGTTTATCTGCTTATTTTATTGTCTATATAAAGTTATGATATGTGCCAATCGATTAGCGTTCATAAAAGGGTAATGCCTGCATCTTCACTCGCCAGCACACGTCACTGTTTTCATGTATCCATTTCTACATCACATCTGTCGTACCTGTGGTAGGTACACATGATCAGTTAACCACATACAATTTGTGCTCTTTGATGATGAGCCCAAATGGTCTTGACTGTACGCTGACTTGTTCAGTGCTGATTGGTACCTTCGTTACCTGATGATGACATTTCGTGTATTGTCTCTAGTGCCTGTTTTACATCTGTCTATTTTCTGGCTGTGTGAGGATGTGAGGTCCGGAATTGTGGTGAAATAGTACAGAGAAAATCCCGGCGGTCAAAGTACCTACTTCTACTTGAAACCTCGCCGGAGGCAATTATGCATCCGAATTGTTCAGAATACAATGGAAACCTTCTTAACATATGTAAATTTATTATAAAATCCTTAAAGCCAAAAGTGATAGGTTGAATGTTACATCCTGAATATGATATGGTTCCAAAAACGGTACGAGGGCGATTTTAAAAGTATTGCCTCGGAGATGATTCTGTCAATAAAATGAAAAATAAACTCACAAGTTGTACATTTAAAAAAAGTTTTTAATATCCTATTTCTGGAAGTGTCATGAGTGTTTAACGTAGTCGTCATCCCGGACTACATAACAAACGCCATCGTCGGACTTGTTGAAGAATTATTAAGTCTTCTGGAACCAGGTGAGCATAACTGCTTGCACATTGTCAGAATAGTAATTACGTCACTTGAGGTGTTGGTACAGTACATGTAGACGCAACCACGTAGTCGAGTTATTTCCTTTGTCTGTGTTTGTAAATTTCATGTTTATCATTTAATAATTTAAATATTAATTTATTTTAGAGTTTGGATTAGGGATAAGGTTAGAATAATTGTGTTGTGTTAAACTAACTCCAACCCTAAATAAATAAATATTTGAATTATTAAACGATGAGCATGAAATTTATAAACATAACAAAGGAAATAATTAAACATGCGGTGGCGTCTACTTGTACTATACCGAGGTGTTCTTTGAACTTGGTCATGAACATCACACAATACCAATCTGGACTGTGCGATGGATGCTTCAAAATGTCGTCCCTGACACTTGTTCTCGACGCAGTTTAATTCCAGTGTCAACATGTGTGCGATCACACACCTTCCTATAGCCAAACATCACATGGATATTGTTATGGACTCACTCAGCCCAAATCATTTTTCTTGACACGGCTCATTCAACGGTTTCTCCATATATCGTCTAGGTAACACATTCATTCCAGAACGTAGTCTTATTTTTAGATGATCTGAACAACTGACGATTCTGTGCGAGTTAACCTGCAGCCATGGACATGTTTACAAACCCTGAAATTTATATTTTTCATCGTCGTCTTGGGCAGACCCATTCGCGTTTAAACAGCAACCATGCCTTCCATTACAATTTTTCCCATACGGTTATATCACATTATATGGCCCGAAAAAAATCAGTTTTGCAACGCTTTCAGGCTTCTTGCTTACAATTGTTAGTTGTCCCTTTTCTTATTGCAAAAGGGTTGATAAAGACGTAGATGATTGATTTCGTTTTATTCCGGTTACCCAATATCTACTGCGAGCCATTCAATGATGCGGCACTCCACCGGCTGAGAGTATCTCACAGCACGTAACTATGTAGCTTTCAATGATAATCCCAATGATTTTCGAAAAAGTCCCATTTTTTAAAGGATACGTCGTGAGCGATATAACGTCGTGAGCGGGGAGACAACGTCCTGAACGGGGAGGGGGGGACGTCGCGAGTGAGATAACGTCGTGAGCGAGATGAAGACGCTCTTGGCGTATTCATTGAAGCTAAGAAGTTACTTGCTAGACATGCAGAGTTATTCTTTGTTGAGTGGGACGGAGCACATATGGATAAACCCGAGTACACTGATGTAGATTCTCTACCTCCTTTGATCCGTTTTATTAAAACTAAGTTACGGAGACATTCTTCCTTTCATTACATAGTTAATCAGACGTATCTTATGACTGGAACAGACATTATAGACAGAAGTTGAACGGTAAAATAAGACTTTAAAGAATATACGGCTTACTAGGTGGTTAAACTAATTAATCCAAGTATTAGGAGGGGGAAAGAGCCGCATCTTACGAAAACCTAAACATATTCATGGTAACAATTGCAGTGATGTTTCTCTGGAAAAATACATGAGTTATTCATGATACATATAACGTACGAAGTAAGCTATATCGTTATTTGTTGAAAGTGGGGGGGGGGGGGGGAGATGAATGTACAATTGACACGACACAATCAGATGAGGTAGGAAAGAAGTGACCAGAATGGAACGCCCGTAACGAGCCATTGATAACAAGGTCTTTTAACTTCCCCCTGCCAGTCTGTTTTATCTTAGGAACGCTGGGATAGATTTATCGTTGACTTCCGGATCTCGTTGTGATTGATGATCCAACTGAAGGTGTGAGGTAGCTCTATCTGGTTACCTTCAGGTCAGGAGTCAAGCGGTTTTAGAGATTGCTCTGGCACATGCTTATGTTAGGACTTTAACTTTTAACAAAAACTTTTAACAAAGTTACTTTGTTTTTAAGAATGGTCTATCTGTACCAGACGGCATGCTCGTGTTCATAGTTTCACCATTAGATTTATGAAGTCAATATTGCAAATGGTAAACTCTCTCTTAATAATTCAGTGATAATGTAGTTATATTCTCGAGCATAATTCGGTGCTCATATGAAAGGCGTGTTCAAATGAAAACGGGACTTGTTACACCACGCGTGATAGAGCGCACTGATATTGATGACATTTTGCACTAGTAATGAGTATCCAATAATTTACATACGGTCACGTGTTCATCTTCCCAGCATGCATATGTGCTGCAGAAGACTGTTAACAATATGGCGGGTGTGATTCCGAACCCGTCCAAAGTGAATCAGCGTGCTGTGATCCAGTTTCTTTCATTTGAAGGATGTCAAGCAGTAGACATTCATCGGAGAATGAAGGCAGCATATGGTGACAAATGTTTGTCGAGGACCAGAGTGATGGAGTGGGTGCGTATGTTTAAAGACGGACGTGAGTTAACGGCAGATCTTGCACGGCCAGGTCAGGCGCATATTGTTGCAACACAAGAAGCCATAGCCGTGCTTGATAAAGCAGTACTGACTGACCGTCGTCGGTGCATTCGTTCGCTTGCAGAAGAATTCAGTGATTCTTCTCCTCGACAACGCTCGTCCGCACGTCGCAAAAATTGTGCAGGAAACATTGGCAAAGAAGAATTGGGAAGTTCTTCATCACCCAGCCTATATTCCCGATTTATCCCCGTGTGATTTCCATTTGTTCGGACCGTTGAAGAAAGCACTAAAGGGACAGCGATTCAACAGCGACGCAGACGTGAAGACAGTGGTGACCACATGGTTCAGAGAACAGCCACGCAACTTTTTCTCGGACGGCATTCGACGTCTACCTAAACAGTGGGATGCTTGCCTAAATGCATACGGAGATTTTTTCTGATGAACCCAGGTGCATTCTTATTCACAAGTGGTTGCTTTGTTCAATTCCGTTGAAAATATTAAATTGCGTATGATACTTTTTAAATAAATCCACAAGTCCCGTTTTCATTTGAACACGCCTCGTATATATATTATAGTATAGTGCTCTAATTGCGAAATATTATGTAGTATAATTAAGTGCTCTTATGTATAGTTTATGTAGTATAGCTCAGTGCTCAGCGAAACATTATGTAGTATAATCAAGTGCTCTTATGTCAGTCATGTGACGCATTCCTTCCAGAACGTTGTCTTCCCAATGAACTCTCGGAACCCCTCTCTGTCTTGGGCGATGTGACTAGCATTTTCTAGCGATGTATTCATGTTATCTTTAATGTCGTCAGTCCATCGTCTTCTTGGTCTGCCATTTCTCCTCCACCCAGGTACTCTTCCCCCCTCCATTATTTGTCTTTCTAAACAGGTGTGTCTCTTTATATGACTAAACAGGTGTAGTTTTCTTTTTGTTATTGTGTTTAGTAACCAACACTCTAGAATCTTCAATGTTTTTATAATATCTGAGTTTCTGATTTTTTCCTTCCATGATATTCTAAGTATTTTTCTGTAGCATTTCAGCTCGAATGTGTTGATCTTCTTTGTCGCTGTTTTACTTAGGGTCCATGTTTCACAACCGTATGTTGCAACCGGAAAAATAAAAGTTCGTAACATTAGCACTTTCGTTTCTATTTTGTTGTTTTTATCTTACCGGTATGTATAGTTTATATAGCATAGCTCAGTGCTCTAATTGCGAAAAATTGTGCAGTATAATTAAATGCTGTTATGTATAATTTCTGTAGCATATTTCAACTCTGTTAC
Source organism: Meghimatium bilineatum (assembly GCA_034231615.1). Classification (NCBI taxonomy): domain Eukaryota; kingdom Metazoa; phylum Mollusca; class Gastropoda; order Stylommatophora; family Philomycidae; genus Meghimatium; species Meghimatium bilineatum. The sequence continues at coordinate 20,350,374 of CM067316.1, read as the reverse complement.
TGCGATATATTATGTAGTTAATTCTACATTTAGCTCGTACAGATAGCTCGTATGGTGATATTTTTTGTAGTAAAGCTCAGTGCGCTTAACAGCGATAGTTTTTTGGTAGTTTAATTCAGTGCTTTCACTGTTATCAATTACGTAGTATAATTCAGTGCTTTTACTGTCATCAATTACGTAGTATAATTCAGTGCTTTTACTGTCATCAATTACGTAGTTTAATTCAGTGCTTTTACTGTCATCAATTACGTAGTATAATTCAGTGCTTTTACTGTTATCAATTACGTAGTTTAATTCAGTGCTTTTACTGTCATCAATTACGTAGTTTAATTCAGTGCTTTTACTGTCATCAATTACGTAGTAAAATTCAGTGCTTTTACTGTCATCGATTACGTAGTATAATTCAGTGCTTTTACTGTCATCAATTACGTAGTTTAATTCAGTGCTTTTACTGTCATCGATTACGTAGTATAATTCAGTGCTTTTACTGTCATCGATTACGTAGTATAATTCAGTGTTCTTACAGTATTCGATTATGTAGTATAATTCAGTGCTCTTACATCGATAGTTTATGTAGTGTAATTCTGGGCAATAACTGCTATAGTATATGTAGTAAATATGTACTACAAATGAATATATACATACTACAGGTATGAATTTCACTCCTTAGTCGCCTCTCACGACATATTTGCTAGAATGCAATCTTCTGTCTTTAATAATTAAACAGTGGAAAGATCCGCAGGAAAATGATCTAATAGCTCTCCCAAGCATTATTGGTTGTAGTTTATTGCAGATACATATATTATCGATTAGTTTTAATGAAAATCCCTTCATTATCGATACTTTTTTTATACTGCAGATCGAATCATTATCCAGTCGATCTGCACTTCGATCTGCTATCTAAACTTCACTTCAAAAATTTCACCATGCCTTACTGTTATCAGTTCTTTGTTTAAGTATGGAAAATCTTAATCCTGTCCAGTCTTTAATATTATCAATCCATACTTTTCTCTTACCTTCTCTTCTTCTTCTATCCTCAACTGTTTCCTGCAAGATATTTCTAGAAAGAGAATTGTGCCTCATCACGTGGTGAACCACACAAGTTTGCGTCGCTTCACCACTCCCATGAGATGTTCTTGTTGGCCAGTTGGTTTTATGTTCTGTATAATTAATATCCCAAATCAGCATTCCAAAAAATGAGAACCAAGTAATGGAAGTCTATCAATGCAGACCCGAATTCGAGCGCTGAGATGTTATATCGAACCAATTCTTCTTTATGGATGTGAAGCATGGACTGTAAACAAGAAAATGCAAAGCGAATTAGAGGCTACAGAAATGTGGTTTCTGAGAAGAATGATGAAAATACCATGGACAGACAAGAAAACTAATGCAGATGTTCTCATTGATGCTGGCGTAAAAAGATCAATCATATCAAACATTAGAGGAAGACAGTCAAGGTTTCTAGGGCATGTGCTGAGAAGAACACAGCTTGAACACTTAATAACCACTGGAAAGATCAAAGGGAGAAGAGATATGGGATGACAAAGAGAAAAGTTACTAGATGGGATTGTATCGTGGCACAGTAGAAGCGCACCAACCGAGCTTATTGACAACACAAGAGACATAGAGTCGTGGAGAAACATGATCGCCTACGCAAGTCAGCATGACACTTGATTGATTGATAATGAATATGCAATATTCGTGTGTAGTATTTATTTTCAAAAGCCTGCATTCTCCTCTCCATTTCTCCCGTAATTATCGATCTCTCGCAAGCATAGAAAAGAATATATATTATTATAAAAGCGTGACAAAAATGAAAGAGGTGATTCACATTATTGTTGTGCTGTATGTTTACTGTGTCATTTCTATGGACGAAGAGGTTTGCTTGGTGGTGCCCATCTCCTCTGCAAGTATCCATGTTATAACTTACTTGAAAATATTAGTACTAGTCTACCCCTTTCTCACTTTATAAACGTTCGTTTATTTCGTTCTAAAACGACCATCGTTACCGACATTAAAGTAAATTACTTCAACATAACTTTCACATTTATTGTTATTAAGGATCTCTGAGGATAATGACTAAACACGTCTTCATTTCTCAGCACAATCTTCATTTGTGGTGGCAGGTTTTTTTTCCCTACCAAGGATCTAAAATAAGTTTACAGGTAAAATGTTATTCTTATTTCCGTGAGATTTGTCAATATTTATTCTCTTTGATTATGAGACTTGTCTTTTCAAGCCGTCAGTTTTCTTCAATTCGTTTGTTGATTTTCTAAGACGATCTTTAGGATGTTGTATTTTTTCACGAGTTCTTTTGTGTTTGTTGTAACGGCAATCTCGCTTAGATTGTTGACGGTTTGTTATTATAGATTCTTTGATTAGTTCGCTCACACTTCCGTTTGAGAAGGTTGTACATTACATGTGCTGTTAAGTACAAACGTTAAAATCATCATCGTGTGATCATCTAAAAAAATTTTCACAGCTGAATTCATGGCTGCTATTTTATCCATTTATATGTCCAAATTTCTCAATGTTTTGCGTTCTTTTATTGAATTACTGACTATTCTACTAATGTATAAATGTAGAAGGTGATGTGCATGCCTCTAATAAGTATTTGATCGTTTTTTTTTTCTCAGGATGTCTGTTAGAAGATTTGTTATGATAGTTGGACTTGATATTGAAATTTAAAAAAAAAGCAACGGACGTTTTTATTGGTGAAAAAAGGCACACAAAAAACACGAGATAATAGTAAAGACAATTATGTAAGTGTAAATTCAGTTGACGCATAGTGAAAAGTAATTTGTTTTAGTTTATAATGCATAAAACCTATAAGTACCCGTATTGGATTCAGGTAGACACTAGACACTAAAGTTGCATTATACAAGACTATTATGCTACCAGTGCCAAACCTGGACAATGACAGCACAAGACAAAAGAAAAATACGAAGAATACTCGGAGTCTCATTAAGAGATAGAATAAGAAACGATAACATCAGACAGATAACCAAAACAATACCAGTATTGAAACACATCAGAAGACAACAGATCAAGTGATTTTCACACGCTTCCATACTACCGACATATAGCATGCCACAAATGGCCATGACACATAGACAATAACTGTTATAAAGCCAGAGGCAGACCATGTAAAAGATGGATCACAGAAATCAAAGAAGCCACAGGAACAAGCTTACAAACAGCGCACAAGAAGCCCATCTCCAGAGAACTCTTCCACCCCTGACGCCGCAAGGCAAACAAGGGCCACAGCGTATAGATAGATATATAGACATTAAGTTAGAAGTAGTATACATTTGCCACCGTGCAGATTTACAAATATATTTGAAAGTAAATATTAAAGGCAACAATTTGAAACTGCTCCTTGTTTATTGAATAATATTGCTATACAATACAGCATCAACTCGTGTGTAGTGTTATACAAGACATCAACTACTCGTGTGTAGTGTTATACAAGACATCAACTACTCGTGTGTAGTGTTATACAAGATATCAACTACTCGTGTAGTGTTATACAAGACATCAACTACTCGTGTGTAGTGTTATACAAGACATCAACTACTCGTGTAGTGTTATACAAGACATCAACTACTCGTGTGTAGTGTTATACAAGACATCAACTACTCGTGTGTAGTGTTATACAAGACATCAACTACTCGTGTGTAGTGTTATACAAGATATCAACTACTCGTGTAGTGTTATACAAGACATCAACTACTCGTGTAGTGTTATACAAGATATCAACTACTCGTGTAGTGTTATACAAGACATCAACTACTCGTGTGTAGTGTTATACAAGACATCAACTACTCGTGTGTAGTGTTATACAAGACATCAACTACTCGTGTGTAGTGTTATACAAGATATCAACTACTCGTGTAGTGTTATACAAGACATCAACTACTCGTGTGTAGTGTTATACAAGACATCAACTACTCGTGTGTAGTGTTATACAAGACATCAACTACTCGTGTGTAGTGTTATACAAGATATCAACTACTCGTGTGTAGTGTTATACAAGATATCAACTACTCGTGTGTAGTGTTATACAAGACATCAACTACTCGTGTGTAGTGTTATACAAGACATCAACTACTCGTGTGTAGTGTTATACAAGACATCAACTACTCGTGTGTAGTGTTATACAAGATATCAACTACTCGTGTAGTGTTATACAAGATATCAACTACTCGTGTGTAGTGTTATACAAGACATCAACTACTCGTGTGTAGTGTTATACAAGACATCAACTACTCGTGTGTAGTGTTATACAAGATATCAACTACTCGTGTAGTGTTATACAAGATATCAACTACTCGTGTGTAGTGTTATACAAGACATCAACTACTCGTGTGTAGTGTTATACAAGATATCAACTACTCGTGTGTAGTGTTATACAAGACATCAACTACTCGTGTGTAGTGTTATACAAGATATCAACTACTCGTGTGTAGTGTTATACAAGACATCAACTACTCGTGTGTAGTGTTATACAAGATATCAACTACTCGTGTAGTGTTATACAAGATATCAACTACTCGTGTGTAGTGTTATACAAGATATCAACTACTCGTGTAGTGTTATACAAGACATCAACTACTCGTGTGTAGTGTTATACAAGATATCAACTACTCGTGTAGTGTTATACAAGACATCAACTACTCGTGTGTAGTGTTATACAAGATATCAACTACTCGTGTAGTGTTATACAAGACATCAACTACTCGTGTGTAGTGTTATACAAGATATCAACTACTCGTGTAGTGTTATACAAGACATCAACTACTCGTGTGTAGTGTTATACAAGATATCAACTACTCGTGTAGTGTTATACAAGATATCAACTACTCGTGTAGTGTTATACAAGATATCAACTACTCGTGTAGTGTTATACAAGACATCAACTACTCGTGTGTAGTGTTATACAAGATATCAACTACTCGTGTAGTGTTATACAAGATATCAACTACTCGTGTAGTGTTATACAAGATATCAACTACTCGTGTAGTGTTATACAAGATATCAACTACTCGTGTAGTGTTATACAAGATATCAACTACTCGTTTGTAGTTGTTTTACAATACATCGAATAACTCGTGGAGTGTTATACGAAGCATCCAACAACTCGTGTGGAGTGTTATACGAGACATCAACAACTCATGTGGAGTGTTATACGAGACATCAGCAAATCGTATGTAATGTAACAATGTTCTTTCTGAGCACAATTAGAATATTAACCTTACTTTTCAAGAACTTCAAGTCTTTAATTTCTCATAAATCAGATTCCATTATTGGTCTCGGATAATCATTCAAAAGAATACAAATCTCTATTTCAAACATTGTATTCACAAAGTAAGAGTAAAAGTTATAATTAGAGCATATTTGCTGTTTCAGAATACTTATATAACTACATGGTTTGTGAAAGGAAAATGTAATGTTGAATATTAGCAAGATGTTATTACGAGCTGAAATCTAACTTTGTGTTAGAAAATTCTGGGCGAACATAAAGCTGAGTATAAAGTTAAAATAAATTTACTTTTTTATCGGGTGGATTCATCAGTTTTATGTGAATATTTTTCTGTACGCTACCAGTCGTTTACAAAATTGCATTACCTTGTATTTTCCCTTCTTCCTGTTAGACCAGTTTTGCTGCAGTCCTACCTGTTAATTTTTTGGTTGTGTTTATTTTATAGTCATAAATATATAGAGCGTTTTTGATTAAATTGCACTGAATGTAAGCCTTTTTTCAGCATATTTTTAATAGTTTATACACGTTTGAAATATGGCTGTTTTTGTGTGGCATTTTTATCAACAGGTTGGCCGTTTCATCTAAATTTGTTCATAGTTAGGTATTCCCAGTAACCTGTTTATCTATTTTTTTTTGCATTACTATTTGTTACTTCGGTTACTGCGGCACCCTCCACTTTGTCGGACACTCTCCGACCATTTGGTTATTTATTTATATAGTTTGACCGTAAACAGTTTCAAGTATTCAACAAACCTAACTCAATTTGGTATGATCACGGACATCTAGAAATACTAGAAACGACTAACTATAGGGGTCACAGTAAGGGGCGATTATTAACAATCCTTGCCGGGAATTCTAGTTACCGGTGCTCCTCACGGGCACATACCCAATCGTGGGCTCCCCGTTAAGAAAGCAGCCCTTTCCCAACTCAAAGGGATACTTCATTGGAAGAATCACTTGCTCATCAGAGATTGCATGACTTTTGAATCACTTGCTCATCAGAGATTGCATGACTTTTGATCAGAGATTGCATGACTTTTGAATCACTTGCTCATCAGAGATTGCATGACTTTTGGATCACTTGCTGATCAGAGATTGCATGACTTTTGGATCACTTGCTCATCAGAGATTGCATGACTTTTGAATCACTTGCTCAGCAGAGATTGCATGACTTTTGGATCAATCGTTGAATGAGCAGAGTTGAACTAGTAAGATGATGGGTGCGACTCATACACGATTCAGTCAATGTTCGCTTTATTCATTCATCGTTCCACATACTCATTCCGTTGCGAACTTATTCAGTCAATGTTCGCTTTATTCATTTATATTTCCGCATATTCATTCAGTTGCGTAGTTATTCATTCAATTTTACACCCATTCTGTGAATTATCCACTTCTTCCGTCGATTGTTCACTTACTCAGTACCTGCCAGTTTTCTGAGCTACCCGTATTATACTGTACATATATTTGTCACTCTTGAGTCAACATATCTAGACAACCCCAAGTGTTATAAGTCAAATACTCACTTGTTTTGTATCTTTCATCTGTGCCAATCTCCTGATACTCTTAACATACTGAACATCACTCCTTGTGTACATAATGTACGCGCTTCTAACCAAATGATTATCTCTGCCGCCCAAGACGGACGTTTGATTACATTGGTGTGCTGGACCTGTCGAGGCAATCCGTTAAGCACTTCATTCTTCTGGTTCCGTTGCCTCTGTAGAAATTTCCCACATGGCTCCACGTCAGATGCAAGAGAGTGATAGTCTACACACACATGAAGTATCATTGGACGATTTTGTAAGTGTAGTCCAGAAAACCTTACTGAAAGAAATGGGAGAGTATAAGAAACAAGACAGAGTTGAGTAACGCAGAACAAATAAGTATGTTCCGTGTCTCTGTGTAGAATGACTCATTTGAATTTTCCAATGATTTTCATTCCTTTTCAACACAAAATATAAACATAATGACCAATTAAAAATCACGGAAAAGTGGTGAGTCATTTTAGAAGGATGTTTTGTAATTAGCCAACAGGTCTTCTATACGTTGACGGTCACCCTCGATCGTAATATTGTTTGCTTGTTACAAATAAATTATTAGTAATATAAATCTCGTATTCTTTTTATGGTTGGGGGGGGGGGATCCTTCAACAATATATTTCATACCTAGAAGACCCCAGCTTCCAGTGACGTGCAATGCCTTGGGGCCCTGTCAAATTTGGATTCGGACGAACAATGACGACATAATAACAGTTAAAGATATTGTAACTTGTCAATATTGTTGTTAACTATGTCATAGGTCCCAGCACGTAACATTTTGATGCGGCCGAACAATGACGTTACAATAACAGTTAAGGATGGCCACCACACTATTAATATTCACCAGAGAGGAACGACGTTCTATTGCCATTTTATTTAATGGATGAGAAGGTGTGTGATAAATTAGAGGCAGTAGAGAAGTGGTTCTATAGAAGACTGCTCATTAAGAGAATATCTAGTACAAACTGGGGGAGGTGGGCAGACAAACAGACTCTCCGCCAAGTGTATCTTGTCTATGTGAGATCAGTAATGGATTATAGCCTCCCTCTCCAGACCACTGTGAGCAATGTTACTATCTCATCTCTGAAGAGGGTGCAGAACCAAGAGACTAATCTGTGGGGGGTTTCAATCAACACCCACATCAGTATGTTAGATAGAAGCAAATGTAGAGGCGCTGGATATCAGACGGAAAAATCACTGACGGAAGCGGTTGAGAGGTGCAAGAGGCAAAAGAATGACCATCCAAATACTTATTGACACTTGGAAACAAACAAAAAAGACTAAAACAACTGTCTCTACTAGATATATCCGGAGTGGAAGATGACAAACACCATCTACTGCAACAGAGAGAACTAGAAAACAAATACCTTGGACCACCCCTTTGGAAGAACTTGCATAAACCAACTTTTCATATAAAATTAATAGATAAAACAGTCAAAGGAATACTACTTACAATTCTGAGGACATGTGCCCTACAAACTATAAACAGCTACCCATCATCAGCAATCAAAGTTTACCCTGATGGATCACCTTATTCATTTTGCAGGATATGGCATCCATATACGATACCCTGATGAATTTGCCCTACGAGTTCTGTAACTCCTGTGGTGAAAATTGCTCAAATTATGAAGCAGAGAATGAAACCATCAAGACATGTTTTAAGTTAATAGACCAACAGTTTGATCTCATGGAACAAAAACATCAGACATAGTCAATTTTACAGACTTAATGTCAGTTTTGGAAGCACTTAAACATCTATCCATTTATAAACCCATAGCCCGTCGTAAGGGTACCACATTGGATGCTTCATCATACAGAGTCCTTCAGGGATTTATATCTTCAACGATGCGGATGAGTGATGCAAAATCTTGTCCTGTCCATTCCTTGATATTGTCTGTCCATATCTATATTTGGCCTCATCTGCTTCTTCCCCCCCCCCCCACTTGACGGTTCCCTTCAATATTGTTTTTGACAAGGAATCATGTCTGCATACATGTCCAAACCATGCTAGTTTTCGTCGTTTTACTATTGAAAGCAATGATTTTTGTAAAACTGCATACATCTCTATTTTATTTCTAACTTACACATTTGTCTTATGCTCTCTCTAGGAGATTCATAGAATTCCTCTGTAACATTTGTACCCGGAAAGCCTTTAATCGTCTCTCGTTTTTGTAATATCTATTGCCTGTTGCTTGTTTTTTTACCAGATGAATGATGTTTAGTGAAAACATCGTCTGTTTTTTAAGATGTTGTTAGTGTGTTATGTACTTTGATATTGGCTTATATTAATATTACTTTGATATTAAATGATGATGACCATTTTTTGTACATCAACTGTTTGAAAATTCAGTTTGAATTATGACCATGCATACTAGTTCGTAGATGGTTAATGAGCCTTATTCGAACTGTAAATGCCCTTGGACAGTTCGGACATGGAATGACCACTGTAGAAGGATTTTGGTATATCCGTGACTTTCTAGCTACTCTCCGCTGTTGAGCTGCTGCATTTCTCCTCTTTTCACAAGATAATGCGCTCTTTTTGACTGTAGAGCGCCATGTAGATCTATTTTGTGCAAGTTCTTCTGACTACATCCTGCGGGTAGCAAAGGGAACGCATTGCTCTTGGCGGACCCAGGGTTAGCAGATAACCAAGATCCCATATGTACCTCCTCGCGGTGCACCATGGAAACAGAAATACAGCAGCTCGAGCTGATTCTGGCCAAATCATTTGGGGATCGTGTCCGAGAATGTGGAGGTAGCAGAAGGAAAGGGATTTGACTGCATAAGAGACAGACAATATCTCCGACACCACCAGCATCACCACATATAGTGACACTGTCGACATACAGTGAAGCTAGTCAGTCCAGTCCAAACATTGGAGGGGCGGCCAATGTTAAATGCACGTAAAGGTAGATGCATGGCGAGAGACAAATAGATTTCATACTGACTACAATGAAACAATGAAAGGGCAGAACAGCGCTAGAGGGCAGCGCGAACTGCAAATAGATAGTGAAAAGTTCCTAGGAAAGGGGAACTACATGTTCCGTCAGCTCGAGACGAGCTTCTAGTTACCTGTGCTCAGAGACCCAGACCCAAGCATTGACGTTCGGAAAAGCAAGAAGTCCTAACCCAACTCTAATGTCGAGCCTTCCTAAACCGGAAATATGCTCACGAAGAGAAAGGGTCCCGTACCCGATGGGCTTAGGCAAGAAAGGGACAACGATTGCAGTCCTGGCCCAACTCTACTGTCAAGTTTTCCTATACCGGAAATACACTTGCAGAGAGAAAGGGTTCCGTACCCGATGGGCTCAGGCACAAAAGAGACAACGATTTTAGCCCTGGCCCAACTCTAATGTCAGGTTTTCCTATACTGGAAATACACTTGCACAGAGAAAGGGTTCAGTACCTGATGGGCTCAGGCGCTATTGGGACAAGGTCGCTCAGCTCGAGAACGCCTTGCTCTCAAACGCGTGCTGTGAGACTCGAACTTGTACAAGGGGTACACGATGTCGGTGAATGACACCTCGGCTAAGAGGGCGAAAGAGCCAGGGTTCAACTCTTCCGATGAGTTCTTCCCCTTAAGGAACCAGGCTCACGGATGAGAAACTGTTCAGTACCCGATGGGCACAGGCACAGTACGTCCAATTACACGAGGCAAGTTCATAGACAGTGGAACACTTCGTGCAAGACAGACGAGAGCAAAAATCGTCTGGGTGAAGAGTCACCACATACACGCATGCCTGGAGACAGATATTGAGGCTGTCATAGGCTAGGGTAGCCCACCCGAATTGTCAAGGCATGTCGAAATCGGATGTGCTAGGCCTACAAGGCGCATAACAGTGACACAACGTAATCACGCTCCCGGCGGAAATCGTACGGATATCCGTGCTGGTTACAATGGAGCGAACGCAAAACAAACAAACTACATCCTGCACATATGTACCACTGACTACATCCTGCAAATCTGTCGGAGTTTGATAACGAGAGAAAAAGTAAAAAGAACACATTTAATGTACTCCTGAACAATTTTACTCATTCGTTTTTGCGTTTTTATTTTAACTACTAGCCTTGTCATCACCATGATCAAGTGCCGTGCTGGCTGACGTTGCATGAACCTCCACAGGTCTCGATTTCCGGTATCTTTTATCTAGGTCTGTGTTGACACATTTCCATATCACAATGTCAGACTATCTAATATTTTCTCATGTCATTCTCAATCTCAGTTTGCCCTCTATTTTGCCTGTTGTAAAAATGTTTTTCAGACATCTCAAGTAACCCGCTTCTCTCATTTGATTCCTTCAGCACCTCCTTGGTAGATTTTTCTAGTTGGCTATGGTACTCTCAGCATTCTTCAATAGAACTACATATCTGATTCCTCTAATATTTCACTATCTTGTTTATTTATTGCCCAAGACTCGCATCTATGTAATACTCGACATTTAATTTGTTTCTTGTTTTGGTTTTCAAATGAAGAAGCATTGAAAATCAACTCTCATAGAGAAATGTAGAAGTCAAATATCAACGTTCACAGAGAATGTAGGATTCAAATATCAACTCTCATAGAGAAATGTAGAAGTCAAATATCAACTTTCACAGAGAATGTAGGATTCAAATATCAACTCTCATAGAGAAATGTAGAAGTCAAATATCAACTCTCATAGAGAAATGTAGAAGTCAAATATCAACTCTTACAGAGAAATGTAGAAGTCAAATATCAACTCTCATAGAGAAATGTAGAAGTCAAATATCAACTCTTACAGAGAAATGTAGAAGTCAAATATCAACTCTTACAGAGAAATGTAGAAGTCAAATATCAACTCTCATAGAGAAATGTAGAAGTCAAATATCAACTCTCATAGAGAAATGTAGAAGTCAAATATCAACTCTCATAGAGAAATGTAGAAGTCAAATATCAACTCTCATAGAGAAATGTAGAAGTCAAATATCAACTCTCATAGAGAAATGTAGGTCAAATATCAACTCTCATAGAGAAATGTAGAAGTCAAATATCAACTCTTACAGAGAAATGTAGAAGTCAAATATCAACTCTTACAGAGAAATGTAGAAGTCAAATATCAACTCTCATAGAGAAATGTAGAAGTCAAATATCAACTCTCATAGAGAAATGTAGAAGTCAAATATCAACTCTCACAGAGAATGTAGAAGTTAAATATTAACTCTCATAGAGAAATGTACAAGTCAAATATCAACTCTCACAGAGAATGTAGAAGTTAAATATCAACTCTCATAGAGAAATGTAGAAGTCAAATATCAACTCTCAGAGAGAAATGTAGAAGTCAAATATCAACTTTATCAGAGAATGTATAAGTCAAATATCAACTCTCATAGAGAAATGTAGAAGTCAAATATCAACTCTCATAGAGAAATGTAGAAGTCAAATATCAACTCTCACAGAGAAATGCAGAAGTCAAATATCAACTTTATCAGAGAATGTATAAGTCAAATATCAACTCTCATAGAGAAATGTAGAAGTCAAATATCAACTCTCATAGAGAAATGTAGAAGTCAAATATCAACTCTCACAGAGAAATGCAGAAGTCAAGTTCGAATGATATTTGCATTAAAAACTTATTTTTAGTGCATAACAGAATAAATGGCCACTTAAATAGACTAAAAATGGTTAAATTACCCCTGCGTTCATGTGGGCATACATCACACACATCCTGTGGAACATATCATGCAAGACTGCATTACATTAAACCAGATGAGGACGGACACTATCCCACATAGACATCTACAAAAAGCTGTTAAAGAGCTTTCATGAGCTTTTAAATACAAAAAAAATTCTAAAAAAACCGGACTTGCTGTGCTAAACTGCGAACAAGAAGATAAATAATTTTTTTAGTTTACTGTTTCTGCCTGAGGTGGGGGTAGGGGGAGGGGGTCGTGGGACCGTTAAGAAAATCCTTAGCGATCCATTTTTGGATCGCAAACCCATGAATTATTAGATAGAAAACTGTTGTTTTTAGATTTCACCATCTGTGTCTAATTCTAACGGATCGTGTAGAACAAATAATAGTTATAGCACCACCTGCCGTACATGTCATAGAAGATGAATAAGGATGCTGGGCGTGTGATGACTACCGGATCCCACGATCTGTCTGATAAAGTCTGACAAAGATCCATGTTAGACCTGCTGTGAGGGTTTGATAAAGTCTGAAAGAGATCCATGTTTGAGCTGCTGTGAGGGTCTGATAAAGTCTGACAGAGATCCATGTTTGAGCTGCAGTGAAGGTTTGATAAAGTCTGAAAGAGATCCATGTTTGAGCTGCTGTGAGGGTCTGATAAAGTCGGACAGAGATCCATGTTTGAGCTGCAGTGAGGGTTTGATAAAGTCTGAAAGAGATCCATGTTTGAGCTGCTGTGAGAGTCTGATAAAGTCTGACAAAGATCCATGTTTGAGCTGCTGTGAGGGTCTGATAAAGTCTGACAAAGATCCATGTTTGAGCTGCTGTGAGGGTCTGATAAAGTCTGACAAAGATCCATGTTTGAGCTGCTGTGAGGGTTTGATAAAGTCTGACAAAGATCCATGTTTGAGCTGCTGTGAAGGAATCAACTCTATCCCAAGACAATAACGACACATTCCTCTTCGGAATACAATAATATGTCCTACTCGTACCATTGTGCTTTATGGCTTCATTAGTAAAAACATTGTGCTCTATGGCTTCATTAGTAAAACCATTGTGCTCTATGGCTTCATTAGTAAAAACATTGTGCTCTATGGCTTGATTAGTAAAACCATTGTGCTCTATGGCTTGATTAGTAAAACCATTGTGGTCTATGGTCACATTAGTAAAATCATTGTGATCTATAGCTACCTTAGTAAAACAGTTGTGGTCTATGGCTACATTAGTAAGACTATTGGACTTTATGGCTACATGAGTAAAACCATTGGACTTTATGGCTACATGAGTGAAACCATTGTGCTTATGGCTACATTAGTGAAATCATCACTTCGTATTAACACAAGCTTTGGAAAACTTTCCAATTACAATAGAATGCCAGAGAAACAACACTGTGGAACTTGAGGTAAAACTCCACCGTCCCCCGACATATGGAATAAGAGTGACTAATTCTTACACTCTTGGATCTTATCATCATTAACATTCTGACTGAAGAAACAACATTCTGATTGAAGAATCAACATTCTGACTGAAGAATCAGCGTACTTTCTTTGTATCTCTTTTTCCTAATTACATTAGTGTGTCTTGCTGGGTGACTTTGTTATTTTTGTTTAATAGCTGTGAAAGAGTGTTATGACTATGTGAAACGTAAAGGTCGGTCCGTGGCAAATGTTTTCTTAGGCAGTTTGGTTCTGTTGTTTAATGTGTAAACACCTTCTGCGACGAAAGTTTTGTTAGTCATTAAATCTTAACCGCCGCCCATGACTGGTGTAGCAGTTGGCATCGTTACCGTTGAAACCAACAAGCTATAAATATATCATCGTAGTTACTAATCTGATTCTGAAAACATTCAGCGATGCCAAGGAACCATTGTGAGCTCAGTCTGTCTACAACTAATCTGCAGTAGGTAACAAGGGCGTAACTATTTACTCGACTGTGTTAGTGCTAACTTTCAAGCGGCCAGTTTTTGACAATAAATTTGATGATTTTTTTATACGATGAAGTATGTGCGCCACTTACCTCTTTTTTATATTTTAAAATAGTCCATGCGTTATGGAATATATTCATTAATCATGTCTGTCTACAGTCGTCTGAGTCTACATATTAATGTATGGCTCAGAAACATGGACACTAAATAAACAATTAGAAGACAAAATTGATGCCTTTGAGATGTGGGTATATAGAAGAATAGGGAGAACATCATGGAAAGAGAAGAAAACAAATAAAGAGGTGCTAAAGACACTTAATATTAAGAAATAACTACTAAGAGAAATAAAGATCAGGCAAATTAAATACTTTGAACACATTAAAAGACATGACACCTTATTGAAGACCTTACTTGAGGGTAAAGTCAAAGGGAAGCGAACAAGAGGTAGGCAGAGATACAAGTGGGAGTGTAACATCACACGATAGACAGGTTACAGTCTAGCAGAGTGCACCACCAAGACAAGAGACAGGAGATGTTGGAAATACGTTGCAGCCAACCTTCGTTGCGGAGACGGCACTTAATGATGATGACAGTCTTCTGTCTCGTGTACTGCAATTGTGTTTCCGTCACAGATGTTCCCCATGCCACGACTTCAAGCTTTTCAGCATCACTTTTGTTGGGTCTTAGGTGCCCCTTTTTTTTTCTCGTCTTTTCTAACTCATATCCGTGTCAAAGAATGTGAACTTTATTTTAATACTAGTCACTGTTATTTGTTCAATCTAAGGATGAAGTGCGTCAATGCTTTTGATTGGTCGTTGGACGCAGAACGCATTAGTCGATTATCATTATCAAGTGACATATTCTTTCCAGAACGTAGTCTTTCCTATGGATCTCTTGAATTCTCCGCGGTCTTGAGCAAGTTGCCCTGCATCTTTCAGTGACATGCGCAGGCATTCTTGAATTCTTTTGTCCAACGGCGTCTTGGTCGGCCTTTGCCCCTGTTGCCTTCTGTCATCCCCTCCAGTAACACTCTCTCCATGCCGTTGTGTCTCTTAATATGACCGAAAAAAACTAGCGTTTTCTTTAATATGGTGTTCAGAAGCCAGCCTTCCTGGATCGATTATAAGTGTCCAATAATATTGTTTTTAATTTTGGTTTTTAAATATTTTTTAAAAACGTTATTTAAATATTGTTTTAAAATGTTTTAAATAATGTTTTTACATGTCATCAGCTGTTTAAAAATCACCTGTTGGCGCGGAGTAACATATCGACGTGTTGTGACCCACTTCACTCTTAGATTGAACGGAGTATAGTTCTTTTTGGGAGCTAATATCTTTCAAGACAGATTCATTATCTTCTTCTTAAATATATTTATTGTGCCTTCATTAGTTTTATATAAATATATAACAATAACACATATATATATATATATATATAATGTAATGTAATATATATATATAAATAATGTAACACATATATATATATATATAATGTAATATATATATTTATAATGTAACATATATATATATATATATATATAACTATAAATATATATAACAATAACACACATATATATATAATGTAATGTAATATATATATTTATAATGTAACATATATATATATATAACTATAAATATATATAACAATAACATATATATATAATGTAATGTAATATATATATATAATGTAACACATATATATATATAACTATAAATATATATAACAATAACACACATGACGGGTCAGGGTCGTAGGGATGCTACACTGTATACAGCACAAAAGGCCCTCCACACAGCTCTGTCCTCAGTCATTCAGAGAAATGTAGAAAAATTCAAGCCCAGACCATTCCTTGATGTTATCAATCCAGAATTTTCTCAGGCCCCTCTTCTTCTTTCCGACCTCGACCGTTCCTTGCAAAATAATTTTATAAATAGAATCGTGTCTCGTTACATACACAAAATAAACAAGACCACTGCAGAAAAATGTTTTTTGATATCCTGCAAGTGTGTTTATTTGCTGCTGGACAAATACATTTCTTGTGTGTTCTATATAAATAATTCTTAACAAACGTCTATAGTACTTGTCTTGAAAAGTTTAAATCCTTCTTTCTGTGTCTGCATTAAGTTTCCAACTTTCTCACCCGTAGAAAAATATATTTAGCACTAACAATAGGAATAGATTGATCTTTACTCTAATACTGATCTTACTTCTCCAAATTATATTCAACCGTGCCATCGTAGCCACATCTCGAGACTTAGGTATTATCATCCCCGCTAAATCGTATCTTATGCCAGGCATTTGTTGTAATTTCGTCTATATATAATACTACGTCTCCACTGCTTGTACATGTCGGAGAGTTAAACTCTTCACCTACAACCAGACATTAGGAACACACTATATACTTGTTGTTTTTTTTAAATATATTTTTTTTACTATAATCTATGTGGATTATCACTTGAAGCTATGATGGAGTACGTGCTCTGTGTGGTACTCTCAGAAAAGTCGTGCCGATTCGTTGAAAGGGACCGAATACATATGGGGGCCCATTCGTTGCGAGGGACAAACTACATATGGGGTAACAGTAAAGTCAATCCTACACGCCTTTGGAACTTTTTTGGGTCATTAAATCGTGACCGAATTGCATTATAGGAGAGCTGTCAACTAAAACGTAAACATGAACTAGTCTCCGATTTGCGTGAAATCTATTGGTTGGCATTGGCTATTTTTTGGCATGTGACTGCTAGTATGTAAGTAGCGACCTATCAAAAGCCAAGTAATAATCAAAATCGTTACGAACGTGGTCCAAAATTAATTTAGTAATAATGCCTGCAGTACCGTCGATAGTCACGCGTTAAACCTGCGCTGGAAGTCAGATTTTGCCACAGGAATATTGTTTTGGTCAGTCTAGAGATCAGACGGTGACGCCATTTATCACTGCCATTTTGTACTTGGATTCATTCAGATTAGCCTGGCTCACCTTGTGACATCTGCTTACTTGGAACTCTCTCAAGATTAATGGGCGTTTATCGCTGACCACGTAGGAAAGAAAACAGCTGGCGCCAGTGATTATTCTTAGATTTGTAGCCAGTGCCAAGACTAGATGAATGTAAATCTGTGTTGGGCAAAATATGACCCACTAGTCAAATTTGGCCTGCTAAACCATTTTACAGGCACCCACCAGGCATATTCCAAATTAATTTATGCACTTACTCCTGAGCTAGCATTTGGCGCATGCAATAATTGCTTCTACACTTTATATTCCAATGATTACACACAAAAATAACATATTAACCCCAGAACGCATGAAATAGCTAAGTCTAGCTCGTCAACCCAAACGGTTGTAGATTTCTTAACTGAAGCCGGATAGTTTATAGGGATAAAATACATATCTAGGAAGTGTTGCCAATATCAAAGTGCATAGCACATTAACAATATCTATAAAACAGACGACGTTTCGACTAAAAAGTCTTAATCGAAACACACAAATGAATATTACAAAACGAGATTCATAGTATGATAGGGAGAGAGGAGCAAAAGAAGTTGAAAGAAGAAAAAAAAGGAAAATTTCTATTATACTATGTGTCTCTTTTTGTAATATCCATTGTTTGTTGCTTGTTTTTTTACCCGATAAATGATGTTTAGTCAAAACGTCGTGTGTGTCTCGATGTTGTTAGTGTGTTATGTACTTTGATATTGGCGACACTCCGTACACACTTTCTGTTTTTTTTACTTATTGGCATGTGCTGCCGCAGCCCTCACATCTCTAGTGAGTCGGGTTGTTTTCAGAGACTAAAGGTTTATCCCGTACTTAAATTTATAGGTATGTTCTACAGTGAAACATGTAAGTATTTAATAATACATCTATAAGTATATTCATCAGTGAAATGCTTGAGTGTCTAATAATACATCTATAAGTATATTCATCAGTGAAATGCTTGAGTGTCTAATAATACATCTATAAGTATATTCCTCAGTGAAATGCTTGAGTGTTTAAGAATACATTTTGGTATACAATGAGCATTACTTTCATTACAATTGATATTTAATATAAAATAGAATAATGAAACAATAGTCATTGTTTTCTTTTGCTTTTTCTTAACTATAAAATTTAAAATCACACTTATATTTTTAACTATACAATTTAAAATCACACTTATATTTTTAACTATAAAATTTAAAATCACACTTATATTTTTAACTATAAAATTTAAAATCACACTTATATTTTTAACTATAAAATTTAAAATCACGCTTATATTTTTAACTATAAAATTTAAAATCACACTTATATTTTTAACTTAAAAGCAATCATGCCTTTAGTGCACTCAATTATCAAATCCTTCCCCCCCCCCCCCCCCAATCACACGATCGCTCAAATCTCCCAGTTTGTGAACACATCAATATTAGAGAGTCAAAGAGAGGCCATACCGAAGTCTGATGCATCATGTCACACCGTGCAGGTTTTACAGCTACATTGTGAGCTATGATGCTACATATTCCTTTTTCCGGACTATATCCTGCTAATATGCAGGAGTGTGAGAATTAACGATGAAGACTATACACTGTAATAGATACATTACTACTCAATCTCTTGTTCAGCGATTGGCTGAAGTGATTGACCTTATGTTCATGAATATATGTCTTACATTTGTCAAAACGTCTGACTGAATTGACGTCTCGACCGAAAGTACGAGATCTATCAACAAGAGAACACAACAAATCATATATATGTTTAAAAAAAATTGACATTGCACGTTCAATTGTCTGTCGTTTGTCTTGCACATTAAATCCCATCTTATCTGGTACTCAAATAACCGTAACTTTCAAGAAACCGTCACACACAAATAATAAATACATAAATAATAATTTTACAAAGTTTCAATTTAAATACAATTTCTGGGCGAGTGCTGGTTGAAATTAGAGTTGAAAACTTCAAATTTTAGAAAAAAATGAGTTTGCAAGAATCGTGTATGTTCTCATCCGGATAGCTTACAAGATTGAATTAAGGTGCGTCTGTAGTCTCTGTTTCGGGAGACGTCTGTCGATTTGCCTTCTGCAGAAAAAAAAATTGTACAATCAATATTCATCTACATGTATATGCACAATACTTATAATACGGTGTGTCTTAAAGTTGCTGTGCACTTATTTATATTGCTGATACTACAGTATATGAATTATGAGCACTTAATGCAGATTTCTGTGATGCCACTAACGCTCCAGCTTGTATTTATGCCAATCGCGTATTGGGTAAAGTGGAACATAGCACAAAAAAGTTATATCTTGGTCAGTAAAGAAGTTAAAAGGAGAATAAGAATGGCTAAAAGTACCTTCAATGACATGAGGAAATTATTAATATCTAAACAAATTACAAACAAGTTAAAAATGAGAATTATAAAATGCTACATCTATTCCATATTAATGTATGGCTCAGAAACATGGACACTAAATAAACAATTAGAAGACAAAATTGATGCCTTTGAGATGTGGGTATATAGAAGAATAGGGAGAACATCATGGAAAGAGAAGAAAACAAATAAAGAGGTGCTAAAGACACTTAATATGAAGAAAGAACTACTAAGAGAAATAAAGATCAGGCAAATAAAATACTTTGGACACATTAAAAGACATGACACCCTATTGAAGACCTTACTTGAGGGTAAAGTCAAAGGGAAGCGAGCAAGAGGTAGGCAGAGATACAAGTGGGAGAGTAACATTACACGATGGACAGGTTACAGTCTAGCAGAGTGCAGCACCAAGACAAGAGACAGGAGATATTGGAGACGGCACTTGATGATGATGATGATGATAGAAAGATTTACTCTGCAGCTAACATCAATCAATCTGCTGAGCCACGCAGTGCACTCGACCATGGAAATACACAATTTTCAATGACGTCGAATTGAGCACATACATTTCTATCACATTCAGTGCACAGCAACTATAGACACCCTATACATGTATAAATCGTATAGGGTTTTGAAATGTTATCTAATTCTTTTTTGGGCTAAAGACTGCATATAGAGAATTTGTCATATGTTTCCACTATGAGCGCCTCGTTACAAGTTCATGTATTTCGTGTGTATTGCTTATGCCAAATATTCATCTTTCTAAGTTGATTTTCTGCATAGTTTCTTTTAGATGACTTACTTTTCTTTTTTCCCCCGCATCCTTCTACGTGAAGCTTTGGGAGGATGCTTTCATAATTTAGAGAGTGACCATCAGATATCTAGTGAATTTAGTCATCGTGCAACCCTCTGGTAGTAGTAATACCAGATAAGAAGGAGTCAGGTTTCCAGTGAATTCAGTCATCCTACAACCCTCTGGTACTAGTAATGACATATAAGAAGACGTTTACTGTATTTTTATTATGAAAGAAAAGGAAGTGCTGAGACATTAAAAAGTTTGGCATGTAAAGTAGAAGTGGGCAATCTTTTAAGATAGGCGTTCCGCATTGTATACTTTACTTGTGGAATGGGATAAACACGCTTTTTAAAAAATCCTTTGAAATACCAAGAAGTATTTTTTTTAAACTCAACTGCAAATGAATATGGTACTTTTATATCCGACCGCTAGGCGGCCGATGTGAATGTTTCGGCGGACCGTGTTTTGCCTACTGAATGTGTAAAGTCTGTGCCACCGCGAGTCGTGCGCGAGTATCATCAATCTATCAACAACTTGTTTGCTAATTGAACGCTCTGTCAGTAAGGGTATGGGACTCGAAGACTTATCAACACTAGACTGTTTATATTTAACGTATCTCTGATTTGTTGGAAGCGTTCCTCTTTTAACTCTGTGGAAGATCAGAACGTTTCATGAGGAATGAGTAGTCGATCAATTATAGCTGGCATGCTTTTCGCTGTCGAAGTCGATGATGACCATTCAACTCAACTGGGATGATGATGTCTGCGGTGTGCCCGACTGTGACTAACGAGTCCTATGAGTGCTTGAAATTGCCTACCACACTCTCAGCATGTGTGGAGTGTGACCTGAGTCTGTGCGACATTGATCAGCTCTTTCCTTTCTTCTATAGCGTTTTTGTTGCGAAGCTTGATGTCCGAGGTTCTTTGTACCTCTCAGCATGTGTGGAGTGTGACCTGAGTCTGTGCGACATTGATCAGCTCTTTCCTTTCTTCTATAGCGTTTTTGTTGTGAAGCTTGATGTCCGAGGTTCTTTGTACCTGCTGCACCACTCTTGATTCTGCGATGCCAGTCTGATCTATCTTGTGCAAGATTCTCACATGAATTTTTGTCTATTTGTGAGTCAGTGATGTCTTAACATTGTCTTTAAAACGCTTTTTCTGTCCTGATGCCTTGCGGGAGCCAGTCTGGAGTTCTCAATATAACAACTTTTTTGGTCGACGATGATCTTTCATGTAGAACATGTGTCCTGTCCAGATTGTCTGCGCCTTCATCAACATTGTATGTATGCTTACATACTTAGATTTCATTAGTACTTCACTGTCTGGTACTGTTACCCCATCGATAGATGTTGAGTATCTAACGAAGGTAGCTTAGATGGAAGTGGTTGAGTCTTCTAACGTGATTGGCATATACTGTCCATGTTTCACAGACGTAAGGAGTGATGTTATTACTGCTGCGTGGTAAAACTGTGTTTGGTGGTAGTTGTTATGCCCCTTCATTTTCATACGTTTTTCCGCAGTCTTCCAAATGTGGCATTAGCTTTCGCTGTTCTGTTGTTTACCTTAGTGTCGATGTTTACATATTGTGAGAGAGTGCTTCCCATGTATATGAAATTATTGATTGTGTAAAGCTCTTCTTCTTTGATCCTTATATGGGAATTTAAGTTGTGGTTTGTTTGGTCTATGTTAAAACATGCCCACTGTTTTCTTTGTATCGATGTATCAATATAGCTAGAGTAGGATATAAGGACTCCAGTGATGTGCATCCAATACCAACACTAATCATAGCTTGATTAGAATATAAGGATTCGACAATCATAGCTTGATTAGAATATAAGGATTCGACAATCATAGCCTGATTAGAATATAAGGATTCGACAATCATAGCCTGATTAGAATATAAGGATTCGACAATCATAGCCTGATTAGAATATAAGGATTCGACAATCATAGCTTGATTAGAATATATGGATTCGACAATCATAGCTGAAATAGAATATAAGGATTCGAAAATCATGGCTGGAATAGAATATAAGGATTCGAAAATCATGGCTGGAATAGAATATAAGATCCGACAATCATAGCTGGAATAGAATATAAGGACTCCAGTGATGTATATCCAATATCACCGACAATCATAGCTGGAATAGAATATAAGATCCGACAATCATAGCTGGAATAGAATATAAGGATTCGACAATCATGACTGGAATAGAATATAAGGACTCCAGTGATGTATATCCAATATCACCGACAATCATAGCTGGAATAGAATATAAGATCCGACAATCATAGCTGGAATAGAATATAAGGATTCGACAATCATGGCTGGAATAGAATATAAGGACTCAGTGATGTATATCCAATATCACCGACAATCATAGCCGGGAAAGGAAGAGGGGGATAGATAAATAGAGTACAACATGCTATATATAATTTGGATGATAAGACACCCAAGGAAATGTTCATACTTTTGCTAAGTTATACATCATTCAAGTCTCTAATTATGAGACCGGATTATTGTAAGAATATTCTCAATCTCGTAATCACTTCCATATTTTGCCTCCAAACTCTTCAAAATGAACTTTCTTCGTGAAATAAACAATTATGGATAATAATAGAGATTGGTTTTTGGCGTAGAGACAAACTGAAAGCAACAAACAAAAACGCGATGTAACTACCGGTAATTTGTTTCACTGATATAGCTTGTCACCCCTAGGGCAGATATCCTTCTGGAACTCTCCAGTATCATATTACGCCTCTGGACATTTGTATATGTACCAATACAACGTCATAAATCTTTCTCTGGAACCCCCCATAGGATACTCCATATATCTTTGTCAGGGTTATCACAAATCCTTGTGCTACAGAAGTATGTTCCAGTCCACACTTAACACTGTGTTAACTACTCCTGGAGAAGAACTCCCATTGATCAATCCTTTTGTTTGACTGCCATCACTGTGCTTTCATTAAAAAGTGAAGGGTCTCAGTCTTCTATATAATAGTGTTGAACAAATCCATCCATCAAATTGAGTGCACGACAGCACATGCTGTGTCTCTGGGCAGTTATATTAACCATAGGAGATCAATTGATTACTTGCCTGGTTGGTAGAGTTGTTTTTAACGACGCCCACAAGTTTGACCAAATTTGGCAGCTGGTTATTGTTCTTGTGAAAGTTCAGCGAACTATCGAACAAAGAAGTAATATTACAATTATGCAGACAAAGAGAACAGAACAAGAAGTTCTAGCGAAATCTAATGTCGTTAAAACAATAGCAATATTTTTTTCATCTTTTTTTCTGAGATCCTGTAACTCAGTGTTTCTCAACGTGTGGCCCAAGCCCCATGGGGGGAGGCCAGTTTGATTATTAATAGGGGCAATTCGAACAAAATGTAATTAGACTTAATTTATTATTAATTCAATTTTTGAATATAAAAAAAAATAATGTTATGTGAGTGGGAGAGGGGGTAATCAGAATTTAGAAAGACTTGGTTTTCTTGGTGGGGCATATAAACAAAAAGGTTGAGAAACACTGTTATAACTACTATGAACTGTGGGATTCCTCTCCTGACCATTAATCCCTTCAAGTTCTGAAGTCGTTACGTCAAGTAGGCCATATTTCTTTAACAAAGAAATGAGAATTCGTAGAATTCTGTAATAATGTTGAAGATAGTAATTGTAAATAGTAAACTGATTGCTTAAATACACGCCAACACATACACTTTCTTGAGCTATCAAAGTATTATGGAGATCCGACTATGACTAGAATGTGACTAGAGACTAACCTGCGTACTGTAAAGTTTACCCTCTGTGGTTGGGAGGGATCTAGAGATGTATTGTGCATCACTTGGGAGGAGGAAACTGACAGCACTGTTTTTTCCTATGGTTGAAAACCATCATAGAGGCACAGTGACTCAGGACGTGACAATCCTATTGACTTGAACTTGGTTGCATGCCTGGAGCAATAGAGAAGTTTGGCATAACCAGTAGTCAATTGGTATGAGCACAGTGAACCCTATCTTGGCTACAGTGGCTAGGCGCAGTGCATAGGTTGAAACCTACCTTCCTGGAGGTGTGATAGTTATTCTCTGGCTCTGTACCGGGGTGGGCCGAAAATCTACAGACTTCCCAGCAATATAATGCCATTTAATGGCATTAGGTCAAAGGGCATGAGCCCATGGACCGCTGGATCAGCAACCAACCAACTGTAAAGTTTGCACTTATTTGCAATAATCACGAAACATTTAAAAAAAATGGCATGTGTGCAAACTCCATAGTATCTATGGACTATTGGACTACGCCTGCTGGCGTATGCAAGATCATGGCTCTCCACAGCTCTCTTGTTCCAGTATTATGATCAGAATCGTTGTTGTTTCCATGCCGTGCCAGGTTGTTAAACTTACTAATATTTTCTCACGTTGTTGTCCTCTTTCTTTGTTTCCCTCAATCTTGCCTGTTGTTATTATGTTCTCCAAACCTTATTGCTTCATAGCGTGGCCAAAAAAATGAAGATTGTCTTTTTCTTACATTATTGACTAGATTGTTTTTTTCTTATATTATTGGCTAAGCCCCATCTCGCATTTGACACTTTCAACACCTCCACATTAGTTTTTTCTGGCAATCCATGATATTCTCAGCATTCTTCTGTAGAACCACATCTCTACTGCTTCTAATGCCCCAATTTCTTGTTTGTTTATTGTCCAAGAATCGTATAATATTAGTATATGAATTGTATAGCACTGCAGAACTCTCTTCCTCACCTCTAATGACAAGATAATATTACACAATATATTTTTCATTTTTCTGAATGTTGTTTTTGCCTATCCTATTTTACTTCTGATTTCTGTTGAATTTCTTCCATCTGCTGTAATAGTTGTACCTAAACACTTGAATTGGTGAACCTGTTTTAATAATGTACCATTCACTTTGATCTTGAACGCTGTGATGTTTTGTTTCCTTTAAAAAACCATTACTTCTGGGGTTTTTTTATGTTTAGGAAGAGCCATTTCTCTTTACTTTTGTCACCACTGCATTAATTAATTGCTGAATGCCTTCCTCACCTTTATCAATCGGAACAGTGCATCCGCATATCATAAATTATTTATGTTATGTCCTCCCACTGATATTCCTGGGATATTAACTATTGCACGCATTATGTTTTCACTGTATAAAGAGAACATATCTGGTGAAAGTACACATCCTTGTCTAACTCTTCACTGTTTTGTAAACAATATATTCATGTCTGACTAAACACTTTTTCGTAAACAATATATTCATGTCTGACTAAATGCTGTTTTGTAAACAATATATTCATGTCTGACTAAATGCTGTTTTGTAAACAATATATTCATGTCTGACTAAATCCTGTTTTGTAAACAATATAGTAACGTTTGACTAAATCCTGTTTTGTAAACAATATAGTAACGTTTGACTAAATGATGTTTTGTAAACAATATATTCATGTCTGACTAAATGCTGTTTTGTAAACAATATATTCATGTCTGACTAAATCCTGTTTTGTAAACAATATAGTAACGTTTGACTAAATGCTGTTTTGTTATCAGTATATTCATGTCTGACTAAATGATTGATGCTATCAATCCATGTCGCCGATTATCCTGTCAGCTATGTCTTCAATCTTGCCCGGTCACTTCAAGTGATTAAAGATATCACACGCTGCAAGATGATCCGTGTAGCTAATCTTTCTTCTGCTGACTAAGGTCATCCGGTTCCTTGAACATCTCTTGCCTCGGCAACATTTCAGACACTTCCCCGCAGTATACGATTGCAGGTTTAGATAACGATATCGATTTGATAAGAAATCTAATGATTGATACCTTATTTGCAAGTCTTGCTACAATTCTTGCATACGAGTACCAGAGAGAGAGAGAGAGAGAGCCGTATTAAACGCCATTCTCTGCTTTGTTTATATTATAGAAGGAATCAGAAAGTAGCTTACGAGTTTTTAACCTCAAAGTCAACACCTTTAGCTATTTAATAAAGCCAATCCGTATCCCTAAAAGAGGTGATTTTAGCCAAGTCATTAGAACGTGTGTATTCTTTTGT
This sequence comes from Meghimatium bilineatum, assembly GCA_034231615.1. Lineage (NCBI taxonomy): Eukaryota > Metazoa > Mollusca > Gastropoda > Stylommatophora > Philomycidae > Meghimatium > Meghimatium bilineatum. The sequence continues at coordinate 20,323,791 of CM067316.1, read as the reverse complement.
AACTATGAATATAGAGCGGTAGATTGTAAAGCTTCATATTAATTCTATTCCTATTATAGTTGTCACGTAATTTTTAAACATGTATCGATGTTTGACATTTTGGTAAACAGTGCACCAATTGTTCACGGGTTCGATATGGGTTCGTGTAATTATTTTTTTACAAAGTGAATTTTTTACGGAGTTGCTGAAAATTATAACTTGAAGCAACGGAGTTGCGTGCTGTGAGTGGTACTCTCGGCGGGAGGCGTGTCGCTTCCTTGAAAGGGACAGAGTACAAACCCGAGTACAATGAAGTCAACCATCTACGCCTTTTGATACCTTTTTGGTAAACATTACAACATGGTCGATATTGGTGAATTTCGACATACATTGAAAGTTTGAAAGTAAATAATAGTGCTATTATAATACATTAACACAATACCATTAACACATTAACACAATACCATTAATACAATACCATTAACACATTAACACAATACCATTAATACATTAACACAATACCATTAATACATTAACACAATACCATGGACACAATAACACTAACACAATACCATTAACACAATACCATTAATACATTAACAAAATACCATTAACACATTAACACACTACCATTAATACATTAACACAATACCATTAACACATTAACACAATACCATTAATACAATAAGACAATACCTTTAACACATTAACAAAATACCATTAACATATTAACACAATACCATTAACACAATACCATTAACCCATTAACACAATACCATTAACACAATACCATTAACCCATTAACACAATACCATTAATACAATACCATTAATAATATAACACAATACCATTAACATATTAACACAATACCATTAACACAATACCATTAACACAATATCATTAACACAATACCATTAACACAATATCATTAACACAATACCATTAACCCATTAACACAATACCATTAACACAATACCATTAACCCATTAACACAATACCATTAACCCATTAACACAATACCATTAACACAATACCATTAACACAATACCATTAACCCATTAACACAATACCATTAACACAATACCATTAACATAATACTATTAACACAATATCATTAACACAATAACATTAACACAATACCATTAACACAATAACACAATACCATTAACACAATAACACAATACCATTCGTCTGACACATCCGACTTCAGCTTGGCTTTGGGTCACTGATCCTATATGGGATAGGACAGCCAACTTCATCCCATAACCTCCTTAGTCGTCTTTTACGACATGCGTGGAAGGTAAACAGTGTTGCTATTCTTTGCTCCCCTTTCGGGTCCCGGCAACACACGGGCGCTGCAAGAGTTTGAAATTGAACGTACAATTGAACAAGAAAAATAGTGTTAATATATTTCAATAAATGTGTGTGCTTAGAGGGAATGGGGATATAAAAGTATGCACTCTAAATACAGTGGTTTTATTTTTTAGAAAACAAATATTGTTTAGAAGTATTGGATGCTATTTGTGGAAACATGAAATTTGAGCTGGCAATACTGTTATATGAATATTTCTCTCACGTACCCACTCACATTCCTCGTGCACACTTCCGCCTGGCACTTTTCAAAACTGAAAAACAGCGGCCATATGATAAAAAAATAAGATTTGTTTAAGGGAGTGGCGTCCATTGTGAAGAGCAGATTATATCGACACGTCTAGAGTTGCGCAAACCTCCAAGTAGAAACAACTAACTGGCAAGCATCATGAATTCAGATGTACCAGATTTTTTATACGCTCTCTCCTAAAAAATAAATTTAAACGTCTCATGGAATGGTGTTACTCCGCTGACTCTATCTAATTTTTTTATATTTTTTTTTTGTCTAGCCTTACATAAACCGTAATCCATTACAAATATGTGCCTCATTGACTCTTCGCTTCCTTTCCACGCACACGTTCTACAACAAAATACCAGAACGCTCTGTGAAATAAATCACATTTTCAGAATGCTCCATCCATGTTTATAACGTTTATTTTTGCTTTGACAAAATGGCAGAGAATAGCAACGCGCGATGTATTATTTCACAAAATGCACGAACAAGCAATGTCGACGTTTCGAATAATATCGCAGTATTATATTAGACAGCTCTCGTTACTAGCGGCACCATATGTGACATATCGTGGTCGTTTATTGACATAAGTAACGGTAGGTCCCCTGCCGTCTGGGATGAAGATAACATTGGTTTACACACACAAAATTAAGTTGAAAGTTGTCTATAATTTTTTAACTGAATTATGAGCATTTTGTGCCACTGAAGCCAAAAATGACATCCATTTTTCTCAATCAGGTCAGGTTTTTTTTCTAAAAAATTTTAAAAAAATATATTCTCCGACTATAGCCTTGTATTCATAACTACATTTTGGTGATATTAGTAGTTGATTTATGTGTTACATTTCTCACATAAAAAGTATTTAACAGAATGTATTTATTAAATGTTACAAACATGGAATTGAAGAGAAGACAGTGAAAAAGGTAAGTACATGTAAATTATGTCACCACTGAGCAAAATTCAAGACTTAAACTTCAATTTTATTGACTTTCTCAAGTGCTCAGCAGCAGGGATGTCTCTCCTCAGAGTCCAGCAGTAATCAGCCATCATTACTGCATCCCTATGTCCTTGATACCTCTTCTCCATCTCTTTTATGTCCTGATGGAACCTCTCTCCCTGCTCGTCACTCATTGATCCAAGATTCTCGGGAAACCGATCCATATGCGAGAACAAATAATGCACTTTTATGCTGAATTGCATCCAAGGTTTTTGAAAGCAGTCAGTATATTATTGACAACTTCTTCATAGTTACTGGCTTTGGTGTTGCCCAAAAAATTCTTCACAACTAGAACAAAGGCTTTTCATGCTTCCAATTCCAATTTGTTAATTGATTTTTCAAACTCGGGATCTCTGATGAGCTGACGAACTTGAGGACCTTCAAAAATGCCACCTTTCAACCTCTCAAGGGTTAATCCTGGAAAAGCACGGCACAAGTAAGTGAAGCAGCCACCATCCTTGTCCAGGGCTTTGGTGAACTGTTTAATCAAGCCACGCTTAGCAAAACATTGGACAAGGCAAACCTATACCAGAAGTCATGTAGGCACCAATCACAATGAAAGAACTGGAGCATGCAATATCCAAATCGAAAATGAAAAAGTCCGCTGGAGCTGAAGGAGTGTCCAATGAAATGATTAAAAACCTGGGAATTGCAGCAAAAGCAAAGCTATTGCAGATCTTTAACACAAGCTGGTCCACAGGTAATGTGGAGAGAAGCAATAATGATACCACTCATCAAATCAGGAAAATATGGCAGCACAGTCTCTAATTACAGGCCTATCAGCTCACAAGCTGTCTATGCAAAACAATGGAACGCATTATCAATCTTAGGATGAAGTGGTACCTTGAAAGTGAAAACCTTCTGGTATCACAGCAAGCAGGTTTCAGACAGTGCTACTCTACAGAAGATCAGGCAACCTACCTCTCCCAAGAGATTGAGGATGACTTCCAAGAAAAGAAACTGGTACTAGCAGCATGGATAGACCTCAGGAAAGCATTTGATAAGGTCTGGAAAGAAGGGCTCGTAAAGTAATTGCGAAATTGCAGGGTTAGCTCAAGAATGTACAAATGGGTAAAAGCATACCTGCATAATAGAAGAGCCAGGGTACAATTAGATGGTCGCAAAAACAAGAAAGTCCTACTGCGTTATGGAGTCCCCCAGGGAGGAGTCCTGTCACCCACACTTTTCTTGGTTTACATCAATGACCTAGTTGCTGAACTACCCACGGGATCAAAGTGGCAATGTATGCTGACGACATGGTGATCTGGTGCGCGGAAGAACATGCGGCAATGGCCACTAAACAAATACAAAGAGCTATCGATGCCCTAACCTTATGGGCAAATAGATGGTGCGTCAGCATTAACACAGATAAGTGCACACCTACACACTTTACCCTCTCACCAAAACATAAAGTCGGTCGTATCAAGATAGATGGAGAGCTTTTAAAGGAAGACAATCCACATACCTCGAAGTTATTTTTGATGACAAGCTGACATGGAAGAAACACATAAACAAAGCTACAACAAAAGTCAGGAGGAAGTTAGCTATCCTGAGAAAACTAAGTGGAACCACATGGGGAGCCAGTGGGAATATACTCAATAAAGTTTACGAGCAAGGTATAAGACCACATCTGGAATATGGTTCAGCAGCGTGGTGTCCTCCATCAAACACCACATTACAAGATCTAGATAAAGTGCAAATCCAGGTACTTAGAATAATTTTAGGAACAATGAAATCAACACCCATAGCAGAGATGCAGAAAATGGGAAGATTGCAAACACTTGGCGAATGCAGACACAACAGTACTAATTCACGCAGAAAAGTTTCAGTGTATGCCAAGTCATCCAATAAAGGAAAGATTCCAAAATCTAGCAATGGGGCTACTGAAAAGAAGCTGCTTTATCCATTAAGCTAAACGACTTCGTAGACAGCTTACAGACCTACCTGAAGTTGACAGTCCCTTAAGGTCTGTACCAGAACAAACCCCGTGGAGTGAAAGGCATGTAATTTCAATATACATTCAGACCCATGTGAAAGGAATACTAAGCGAGGAGGAACAGAACAGTGTGCAGCGAAGGACAGTCACCCTCAGTTTTCAGGATGAGGAATATTCACAAGACACATGGGTCAGAGTATACACAGATGGGTCAGCACAGAATACAGTGAGGAATGGAGGTGCAGTTATACGAATATCCACACAAGCCTAGAGATACAATCAGAACACCGACAGGGAAATTCTGCAATAATTATGATACAGAAATCCAGGCAATTAGTGTGGCAGCTAAAAAAACTGCTGAACTCCATGTCTGACCTACAGCCTGTGGTATTCCTGACAGATGCAAGGTCAGTGCTTCAAGCTCTCCAGTCTGGAAAACTAACAGACTTGAAAAAACTACTTAGTGAATTGTCTTACCAGTAAAGGGTAATCATGCAGTGGATACCCTCTCACTGTGGAATACCAGAAAATGAAAATCAGACCAACTGGTTGAGGACGGTGCTGCCGAAGACCAACCAGATATACCAATCACCTACGATCAGAAAAAACAGATGATCAAGTCAATAACAAAGCAACAAACACCAACATAAGATGACTATCTCATTATGAACAGATCAGAACAAGTTATAATTTTACGTCTCAGAACAGGACACAAATGACTCCGCATTCACATGTATACGAAGCTCAAAATTGGCAACACGTCCATGTGTACACGTGGACAGGCAGCACAGAGTGCCAAACATATACTTCAAGAGTGTTCTGAGCATGAAACGCTGAAAACAGATATAGACATGTTTCATGTGAACGAAAGAAGAAGAAATTAGCAGCATGTAGTATGCATCTATTACATTCATTCACTGCTCTATTGATGTCTTTTTCCACGTTCATGTCCTTAGCTAGAACACTGGTTAAATGCTGGTAAATTTTCCAATCTGCCTTCTTTTAGATCCACCTAGTGAGTGTGCTGCTTTCCTTGATAAATTCATTGTGGATTTCCAAAAATAATGGTCTGTGGTCACTACCTCCAAGCTGCTTTCCAACGTAACGTGTGATGTTCCATTCAAGGTCTGGTGAGTGGAATACCAGTATTGGTTTAGAGGTGGTGTGACATGCTCTCGAGTAGAAGTTTGGTGAATCTGCTGGCTGGTTAATAAGGATAATATTTTTTTTTATCCTGCCAACTCTCCAGTTTCTTACCTCTCGTCGATGTGATCATAGCGCCTGCTCTGAGAGTGGCTGTTGAAGTCACCACACACCATAAGTTTCTCTTTTTTTGGGATTGTATCTAGTGCCAACAGTCTATCATTTGGACAGTAGTAGTTCAAGAGATGAAATTATGTACTGTCAGTCTTTAGGTGGAGCATCTGGTATTCTGCCCCCACCATATATACCTCCAGCTGACATGCGCTGATATTGTTTTTAACAAGAGTCGTAAAACACACGGTTGATCAGATTTGTACTTTCGTAAAACACAAGATTGATCAGCTTTGTACTTTCGTAAAACACAAGGTTCATCAATTTTTGTACTTTCGTAAAACACTAGGTTTATCAGCTTTGTACTTTCTTAAAGCACAAGGTTTATCAGCTTTATAATGAGCACATATAGTCTGAAATTTATTTGAATCTCCAGTTTTTCATCTCATCAAAATTGTCCTAGCAATCGTGAAATACCGTCGTATTCTGTTAATAGATTTAGCAGAAGGTAATGGTTATTACAGTAACAACTAGGATGTAACTTGTTTCTCAACGACTTGTTCCATAACACCCGTGTTCTTGGTGTTCGCCCCCGTGTCCCTAAACAGGTCACTCGTGAAGAACTTTGAAGATCTCTCTGCATTCTCAATGAGATTACACATACAAAGGTCATATGTTTGTCTCGTTATAAACATCACTGAGAATTTGTGCCATGTTTTTTTGGAGGGAGATTTTTTCCCCCTTTCTTTTGCTCTTTTGCATCTCACAAACTACGTGGAACCGAACGATATGTAACGTGCGTTCGTCGCTATTACTTTATCACGAGCAACAAGCGAGGGATGCTTTCTTGTTCGTTGAACCTGGAGTAATAGAACTAAGAGGGGGTATCATAAAAAACACACGTTTTGTAGTTCTCTTAGCTGACGAGTTCTATTAGTTCTCAGACTCAATATTATCTGAATAACATACACGATATATCAAGAGGAATCGACGTTTATATACTTGTGATCTCATGGGCGTTTAGTCCCTTTCACATTAATAAGGAATCGACGTTTATATACTTTTGGTTCAGATTAATAAGGAGTCGACTTGTATATACTTTTGGTCATCTCACTGGGCGTTTAGTCCTTTTCAGATTAATAAGGAATCGACGTTTATATACTTTTGGTCATCTCACTGGGCGTTTAGTCCTTTTCAGATTAATAAGGAATCGACGTTTATATACTTTTGGTGATCTCATGGGCGTTTAGTCCCTTTCAGATTAACAACCTTATTTAAAATATAGGTTTGTATATTATAACTATCTTTTTTAATAGTTTCCGTTAGCAATCATTATGTTCTAATCTCGTCCGTACACAACAAGATCCCTGTCTTACACGATCCCTGTCTTACAAGATCCATGTCTTACACGATCCCTGTCTTACAAGATCCATGTCTTACAAGATCCCTGTCTTACAAGATCCCTGTCTTACAAGATCCCATCTGCATGGCATAAACATTTAACCCTGGTGGGGGTGAGGTCTGTGGGTGTGTACGCGCGCACTATTTGTAGAATTTGTATTATCATTTGTATCAGACCATACTCCACAAAGTAAAATGGGAGTCGTCCGCCGCCAATGGGTAGAGTTGTTATCGCACTCTGCGATCAGAAAGATACCTTTAGTTTCGTGTTAGGACCTGGGGATGTTGAAGGTCATGAACGAGCGGATGAACTAACAAGCATGGCCATAGTGCCGAAAAGTACCTTTACATCAATGGATCGTTCTGACAAAGACACTGAGTAATTTTATCCGTACATAAATGTAAATCATAACAAAATGAACAGAAATAGGTATGTGTTACCAAAATAAGACGACAAAACAACTTAGCAACGAGACACATTGACAGGCGACGTTTCGACTAAAATGTCTTCATCAGGGCAAACAAAATCATCGGTTCTATCCTCGCTCATACTTCAGAGTGGAGTCGAGAGCCAAGTCACACATCGATTCTATCCTCACTCATAGAGTGGAGTCGAGAGCCAAGTCACACATCGGTTATATCCTCGCCCATATCATAGAGCCGAGAGCCAACTCTACCCTCGCTCTCAGCTCGGTTTTCTTTCCAGTAAATAACTGGAGATCTTCCACAGATTTCCAGAAAGATATACATGCCAGTATATGACTTATGTACAACTGATTTCACATCCTGGATAGTCTATCCGAGATGAATTTGACTAGTAACCATTGACTGACAAATGCAAGGGTTCTCATAGTGTTTGCTGAAAGGAATATTTTATGAATTTTCAAACCGGCAGTGTGTGTCACATCATTAGACGTACACGATCGTAGATCCCATTTAGACGGCTGTCCATAATTCACGTCAACTATTAGGGGTCTGAAAAAGTGATACAGGTGTTTGAAGGGGCGTGGGGGGGGGGAGGGACTGACAAAAGTTGGAATGAACATTGTTGTTTATACATCAATTACATTGTCTGACGTTGAAACATTTTTGTAGTTTGTTTATGCTTATAAAGATATATTGGGGGGGGGGGGTGTTCAAAGTTTTGTCATAATTAAACTGGAGGATCCCTGAATTGGCATTTGTTGACACAGAGTGGTAAAAGTTAGAAAAAACATTGTTGACATAGTTCTTGCCCAGCTCCTTAGCTCAATGTCATTAGTAAAGATTATACACTCTAATGCACTTTTTAAAATTGGTAGCATATCCTATCCAGGACGTAGCTATCAACCCAGCATATCTTGGCTGTGGTGATTTTCTAGGCAATATTAATACGTTCAGTAAGTTGTCAGTGCTTTCTGAACGGTCCGGATGCACAACTGCCTGTGGTGGGGATCGAACTTAGTACCTTTGCCGTCACAGACGCGCTCTGTACCACAGAGCCACAAATGCACTAAACCTCATCAATACCATTTCACCAAACTGCCTAGATGATCCAACATTCTTTGGTCGACGTACCGGCGCTGAATTGAGCAAATCTCGCTTAGGATGGAGACAGTGTCTTTTTTTTTATAATCATTTGATTGAAATTATAAAAGAGGTCCAAGTTCTCATAACGCAGATAAATAAAGTAAGATTTCTAAAATACAATGTTACACTCTTTTTTATGGCTCAGATAGATTGTGAGTTGTATATTCAGGGATCAGACGATATTGAATATAGTGATCTTAAATCACCAGTAAAAATGGCTTGGCCGGCCGTATTTGGCAAAAACTTTGTCTGAAAGACTTTTTGTGTCTCTCTCCCTATCACTTCCTGTGATATTTTTATGTTGCCACACTGTTGTTTATACCAATGGTTCTTAACTTTTTTTTTTTTAACACGTGGTCCCTATTTAGAACATCTTTACCTCCGTGACCCTTCATCATCATCAGGTGCCATGCCGGCTGGCGTAGGCGGTCATGGCTCTCCACAGCTCTCTGTCCACAGTATTATGTATCAAGGTCGTTGTTGTTTCCTTACCGTGCCAGGCTGTCAAACTGTCTAATATTTTCTCACGTCGTTGCCCTCTGTCTCTGTTGCCTTCAATTTTGCCTGCTCTCGCTATGTTCTCTAAACCTGCCTGTCTCATGAAGTGGCCAAAAAAAAGATTATTTTTTATTATATTGTTGATTAAGGTCCGTTTCGCATTTGACTCTTTCAACACCTCTACATTAGTTTTTCTGGCAGTCCATGGTATTCTCAGCATTCTTTTGTAGAACCACATCACTGTTGCCTCTAATTTCCCACTTTCCAGTTTGTTTATTGTCCACGACTGGCATCCATATGTTAGTATAGGGGTTATATAGCAAAACTGCAGAACTCTCTTTCTCAATTTTAATAACAAGGTCATATTACACAATATATTTTTCATTTTTCTGAATGTTGTTTTTGTCTGTCCTATTCTGCATCTTATTTCTGTTGATCTTCTTCCATCTGCTGTAATCATTGTACCTAATATTTGAATTGATGGACCTGTTTTAATAATATATCATTCACTTTGATCTTGTAATGTGTTATTTTGTTTCTTTAAAATATCCATTACTTCTGTTTTCTTGATATTTAGGAAGAGGCCTTTCTTTTTTCTTTCTGTGACTACTACATTAATTAAATCTTGAAGGTTTCCCTCACTTTTTGCAATCCGAACAGTTTCATCCGCATATCTCAAATTATTATCCACCCACTGATATTCCTGGATTATCTACTATTGCACGCAATACGTTTTCACTGTATAAAGAGAACAGATCTGGTGAAAGCATGCATCCCTGTCTGACTCCTTGTTTGGCTCAGTGACCCTTATTGTGGCTGAAAGAAAAGGTTGTTTGCTTTCTCGACAGATCAGCAATGATTTCTAAGATTAAAAGAAATTATGATGTTTCAGTGGATTGTTTTTCTTGTCATATATCGTTTAAATAGTTACCTTTCTGTGCATTCCAAGAGCCAGGTCTGTAACCCTAAATTTAAAAATTGTTCTCCGTGCCGCCTTTCATGTCTTGAACGCACCGCAAGGGGTGGGGTCATATGATATACGATGAGAACCAATGTTTTACATACCTCTCATAAAGCTCCTAAAAATAATGATTTCCCCTTTCAGATATTTCAGAGAACCTTCCTGCGTGTTTATCCTCTTGAAGCACGTGGTGTCCATGAAGTCCCTGTGCACTGAATTTGAAATAAAATATATGTGCTCAGTATGATGTCATTGAAAATTGTGTATTTCCACGGCCCAGTGTCACCGTGGCTCAGCAGATTACTATTAGCTGTAGAGTTAATTTGTATTCACTGACCATGAATGGTGTTAGCCATTGAACATCTAGTATCTATAGTGGACTAAATATACGTAAAACGTTATTAGAAAATTCGCGTAATACGGGTCACCGTAATACGGTCAGAACTTTCCGTGATACTCGTAATCATGTCTACACCGATCTGGGCGCCCTACGATTTCAGGAAAAATATGTATCGATATTCAAAACATAATTATCCAGTTCATGTAACTCTTCGCGACACGCCTAAAAGCCAATGGTAGACACTTCCAACATCAGCTGCAGAAATAACTTCGTTGTGCTACAAGTTGAATTTATATCCAGCGAAGCAATACTTTTTTTTGAAAGATTTTCAAACTATCACAACAGATACGTGTTTACTTTCGTTACTGCATGTTTTCCTGTAAAGGAGTGCAGGGAGGCTTTCTATGGGTTGTGGAAATAAAAGCCACTTTGCCATAGCAGACTCCCAACATGTACAGGAAGGATTTTGATTGTACCTCCGAAAGATTTTGATTGTACCCCCTGTCCCAATCGTGGACCATCAAGGGTCTGAGAACGGCATTCTAACCACACGGCCATGCGCTCCACACGCGTGTATACTAATCAACTAAAAACATACTGAGTGTTTGCCTCCGATCGTAACCCGGAATGAAATTCATCGTGCATGTCAATGGTCTGTATCTGTGGAAGGATGTGATATACATCAGGATCTTGCCAGACCGTCATGTAGTCAAAAATTCAGATGACTGCTTGATAAATGAGTAAGCGGACATGGCACTTCTGACACTCGTCAATGCCAGGTAAGTGACTGAATGAACAAACGCTCATCGCTAACAATTTTTCTCACGCTAAACCCTGATTGTACGAATTTTTTGAAAGAGGACGGAAATATGTCACTATATGTCTTATTCGGTAAGTCTTGCTTCTCCATTGCCGATATATACAACTTCATCATCGTTAACAACTATTGATACTATAATCGGCGTACTAATTCATAAACATGGTTGGAAAAGATGTTCTCCGATATTACTTCTTAGCTCGCATAAATTTTGGGCATGCAACATCTAAATATCAATGACGCTAACAAATATTTCTGCTCTTACAAAATGTATCAAGTTTTCTTAAAATTCCATCTATAGGTTATACATATATCAACCTCATTTAATTGTACATTGAACAGTCGCTTTAAAAAAAAATTGTTTTCTAGCAGATATGCGCCAAGGAAATTTAATTCTAGATTTCCACGTGCACCAAATCGACCCAATAGAGACCGGAGCACAACAATCTTCAAAAGTGAACATTGTCGTTTAGTTCACGGTTAACTTTATATTTCAAGGCAAACTAAATGACCACGCTCCTCCTGTTCACTGGCATGCATATTTCATTACTTTTCATTGGTCACAACGATGTGTTATCAGCGCAGTGATCAATTACAAACACATGAACAGTTTGATAGCAAATAGAAGTATGAATAAAATGTAACTAGAAAATAACTTGCCGTCTGTCAAATCTAAAATTTGAACACACTTATTTTCAATGGTTCTAAAACATTACAACAAAAAAATCAGCGGATGTGCAAAATTCATATCATCTATGGAATAAGTAATATAAATATTTTTTAGCGTCATTGATATTTGAAAGCTGCATGCCCAAAATCTCCCTGCGATATAACGTTAACAAGTAGTTTCGGGAGAAAATTACTTCCAACCATGTTTGTGAATTAGTACACGGATTATACAACTATTACTGTTACTGCTATAGTCCGGCTTTGCCAATTAGTGAGAATGAACCCTTATTGACACAACATGAAAACGAAAACTGCAAGAGACAGAGGAAGGCCAAGAAGTAGGTGGATAGAAGGAGTTACCAACATTCTGAGACGTCACAATATTACTGCATATCATGCGACTAAACGTACCATAACACGAACTACTAGAACTACTGCTGCTATTACTGCTGTTACTACTACCGCTGCTTCTTCTACTACTACTACTACTACTACTACTACTACTACTACTACTACTACTACTACTACTACTACTACTACTACTACTACTACTACTACTACTACTACCACTAAAAAGAACTAATACTACAAAAAACTACCACTACTACTATTAATAGTACAACTGCTAGTACTACTACTACTACTACTGTAGCTAACACTACTATTGTTGTGCTAACACTTACTGCTGCTACTACTACTACTACTACTACTACTACTACTACTGTTTCTGCGGATACTATTGCTACTTCTGCTGTCACTAACACTACTGCTATCACAATATTACTACTACTACTACTACTACTACTACTACTGCAAGCAATACTGTTGATACAATTACTATACTACAACTATTCCATATAGTACGACTATAACTACAATTAAAAACAATTCTTAGCATATCCTATTCAGGACGTAAATACGTTTAGTAGTTTGTCATTGCTTTCTGAACCGCCCGGATGCACAATTGCCTGTGGTGGGATTTGAACCCGGTACGTCACAGACGAGCCTGTAACTATAATTGCTATACAATTACATTTCTACAGCTACTACTGCAGCTGTTGCTACTACTGGTACAGCTACTACTAGTAGTACTATTACTGCTGCTACTACTACTGCAGCTGCAGAAGCTAATACCGCTAAATACCGCAGAAGCTAATACTAATACCGCTATTCCTCCTGCTAGTGCTGCTATGCCTACTGCTGCTACTACTCCTACTCCTACTACATATCCTAAAACTACTATTAATACTACTACTACTACTAATACTACTACTACAATTGCTGCAATGGCTATATTACCACCACCACCACCACTACTACTACTACTACTACTACTACTACAATTAATGCAATGGCTATACTACCACTACTACTACTACTACTGCTACAATTACTACAATGGCTATACTACTACCACCACTGTTACTACTACTGCTACAATTACTACAATGGCTATACTACTACTACTACTACTACTACAACTACTACTACTACTACAACAACAACTACTACTGCTAGTATCCTACTTTTACCCGAGCTCTAGAATCATCCTTACGTTAGAAACATGCTGCAACAATATTATTCACCCCACGTTTACTGATTTACGACAATAAACGCAAGGTTGCGCACGTGGAATCATGTCTGTGAAGAACTTCCTGAGCGCGAGTCTAGGGGCATCAGTGTTCCGGAATCACAAATAGCCACTTCAAGAAATGTGTGAAGTGAAATTAGCTAAACGACATGTACGTCCCACAGTGGTAATAAATTACTCTCTGGCTGAAACAGGGCACTCAGAAAGGAATCTTCTCAAGGCGGAAACAACTTGTGCTAACTGAAGCACAAATTAATTTCCATCTGCACTTAAATATATGTCGCTTGGCTGGGCCATGTGATTCTAGACATTTACCAGAAATTCTGTACCAGTTGCCATTTAAATTGACACGTCCTGTGGGGATATTTTTTAGATGTTCTACTGGTTCCTGGAGATTCTGTGGGATTTGTTCATGTTGTTTTTGTATATTCATTGTGTGGTATTGTAACGCATCTTGTGTTAGAGATTTGGTTTCATTCTTTTAGTAAAAATAACATACTGCTGCCAGTGTGTTGTCGTAGATCGAAAGGGGAGCAAAGAATAGCACAACGTTTTGTCTTCCGTGCGTATCATAACTGTATCATGACTTAGGGGCTTATTGGGTTCAGGTGTCTGTTCCATCCCATATAGTGACAACGTCCCAGACGCCATGCTGAAGTAGGATGTCTCAGACGGAAAGGTACAGATGTCTCAGCAAAGCTGTAAATTACACTGCGCATTCCAATCTCCAGATTATATCATGCTAATGGGCATGAGTTTGAGAACGTTCTCCAGACTGCATCCATGCTAATGTACAGGAGTTTGTGAACGTTCTCCAGACTGCATCCATGCTAATGTACAGGAGTGTGTGAACGTTCTCCAGACTGCATCCATGCTAATGTACAGGAGTGTGTGAACGTTCTCCAGACTGCATCCATGCTAATGTACAGGAGTTTGTGAACGTTCTCCAGACTGCATCCATGCTAATGTACAGGAGTTTGTGAACGTTCTCCAGACTGCATCCATGCTAATGTACAGGAGTTTGTGAACGTTCTCCAGACTGCATCCATGCTATTGTACAGGAGTTTGTGAACGTTCTCCAGACTGCATCCATGCTAATGTACAGGAGTTTGTGAACGTTCTCCAGACTGCATCCATGCTAATGTACAGGAGTGTGTGAACGTTCTCCATACTGCATCCATGCTAATGTACAGGAGTTTGTGAACGTTCTCCAGACTGCATCCATGTTAATGTACAGGAGTTTGTGAACGTTCTCCAGACTGCATCCATGCTAATGTACAGGAGTGTGTGAACGTTCTCCAGACTGCATCCATGCTAATGTACAGGAGTTTGTGAACGTTCTCCAGACTGCATCCATGCTAATGTACAGGAGTTTGTGAACGTTCTCCAGACTGCATCCATGCTAAAGTACAGGAGTTTGTGAACGTTCTCCAGACTGCATCCATGCTAATGTACAGGAGTTTGTGAACGTTCTCCAGACTGCATCCATGCTAATGTACAGGAGTGTGTGAACGTTCTCCAGACTGCATCCATGCTAATGTACAGGAGTTTGTGAACGTTCTCCAGACTGCATCCATGCTAATGTACAGGAGTTTGTGAACGTTCTCCAGACTGCATCCATGCTAATGTGCAGGGGTTTGTGAACGTTCTCCAGACTGCATCCATGCTAATGTACAGGAGTTTGTGAACGTTCTCCAGACTGCATCCATGCTAATGTACAGGAGTTTGTGAACGTTCTCCAGACTGCATCCATGCTAATGTACAGGAGTTTGTGAACGTTCTCCAGACTGCATCCATGCTAATGTGCAGGAGTTTGTGAACGTTCTCCAGACTGCATCCATGCTAATGTGCAGGAGTTTGTGAACGTTCTCCAGACTGCATCCATGCTAATGTACAGGAGTGTGTGAACGTTCTCCATACTGCATCCATGCTAATGTACAGGAGTTTGTGAACGTTCTCCAGACTGCATCCATGCTAATGTACAGGAGTGTGTGAACGTTCTCCAGACTGCATCCATGCTAATGTACAGGAGTTTGTGAACGTTCTCCAGACTGCATCCATGCTAATGTACAGGAGTGTGTGAACGTTCTCCAGACTGCATCCATGCTAATGTACAGGAGTTTGTGAACGTTCTCCAGACTGCATCCATGCTAATGTACAGGAGTTTGTGAACGTTCTCCATACTGCATCCATGCTAATGTGCAGGAGTGTGTGAACGTTCTCCAGACTGCATCCATGCTAATGTACAGGAGTTTGTGAACGTTCTCCAGACTGCATCCATGCTAATGTGCAGGAGTTTGTGAACGTTCTCCAGACTGCATCCATGCTAATGTGCAGGAGTTTGTGAACGTTCTCCAGACTGCATCCATGCTAATGTACAGGAGTTTGTGAACGTTCTCCAGACTGCATCCATGCTAATGTACAGGAGTTTGTGAACGTTCTCCAGACTGCATCCATGCTAATGTACAGGAGTTTGTGAACGTTCTCCAGACTGCATCCATGCTAATGTGCAGGAGTTTGTGAACGTTCTCCAGACTGCATCCATGCTAATGTACAGGAGTTTGTGAACGTTCTCCAGACTGCATCCATGCTAATGTACAGGAGTTTGTGAACGTTCTCCAGACTGCATCCATGCTAATGTACAGGAGTTTGTGAACGTTCTCCAGACTGCATCCATGCTAATGTACAGGAGTTTGTGAACGTTCTCCAGACTGCATCATGCTAATGTACACGAGTTTGTGAACGTTCTCCAGACTGCATCCATGCTAATGTACAGGAACAGACGACGTTTCGACTATTAAGCCTTCATCAGGACAAACGAAAGACAACGATACAACGAATCTTACCTGGAAACAAACGTGGTTGATAGGGAGGAAAGAGGAGGAGAGATAGTGAATGGATAGTAGAGGAAGTAAATAAGGAGCGGCATATTGGGGAGGAAGAGAGTATGGGGAGAAGAAGTGAGGAGAGAAAGTGCACGGAAGGAGGTGAGGAGCGAAAATGGATAAGGTGTGGTAGTAAGTAAAATAGATAAGGTTACATTAAGATACTTACCTCAAAAGTGGCAAAACGCAATGAGTATAACGAATAGATAGCAGAGGAAGCAGAGATGGAGCAGCCTAGCAGGGAGGAGGAGGGTATGGGAAGAAGTGAGGAGGGGAAAGTGCACAGAATGAGATGAGGAGTGAAAATAGTTAAGGTGTAATAGCAAGTAAACTAAGATAAATGAGGATAAATTCAGATACTTACCTGAAATGGCAACAGGCAATGAGTATTAGCATACAGTCGTCATGGAAACGCAAAAGAGGATGGTAGGAGAGATCAGATGAGGGAGAGAGAGATGGAGATGAAGAATAAAGAAGAGAAAAAAGGGAGAAAAGAAAGAAACGACCGAGCAGATATAGGCAGTGGAGAGAGACTATAAGTAGGAGTAGATAATAGTGGGAAGAAAATACAGTGATAATACAATGATGTATGTAAGTGAGAGTAAAATATAAAATATAGGTGATAATATATAAAAAAGAACTTATCTGAAACGTTGAGAACTGGCTAGCTTGAAACCAACAGTCACACTGGTGGGTCAGGGTCAATGGACAATGAAAGCTAGTAAGGCAAGTAGCATCAATAAAATACCAACATGCCAGATTGTCACACCACAGGAAGCAAGAGGACTCCAGAGATGGCAGCAGGGAAGATTGATCGATAAGTATAACGGTCCAGTATTATGACGAGAGACCGACTGAAATAATAGGCAGGGCCGTAGAGAGAAACCCGAGGCGGGTAAAAGTTAAAGCCGTGACTCCCACAAATAGTCAGAGGAGAAGAACAAGAAAAGAGAGAAGAAGAAGAGAAAAAAAGAGAAAGAAAAAAAAGGGAGGAAAAAAAAGAAAAAAGAAAAAAGAAGAAGAAAGAAGAAAGAAGAAAGAAGAAAGAAGAAGAAGAAAACGGTGGATGGACGTGGGCCCCGAGCCGGAAATACGCCACGCAAGGACGGGATGTGGAAGTAGGAAGGAGCCCACCAGACACAGCAAGGTGGGGTGGGGGACTAACACGGGGAGGCGCGTCGTGCAAAGGTATCAGGCTGATAAAGAAAGAAGGTGCAGAAGAGAAGGGTACCAGAGTAGGAGAGAAAAGGGGAAAGTAGGCAATGTCAGATGGAGGCAGACCCAGAACTACAGCCAAAGCATGTGAGGTGGTGGGGGGTCGTATGTGACCAAGTAAGGGTCATCAGTCCATAATGTCGTTGTAATTGGAGGTCGGTGTAACAGAGGTTCCGATAAAATAGATATTGTGGAAGATGGACCAAGGTCACAACCGCAACGACAAGTACCTTTTAGGCCCCGTGTTCGGAAGTGAGACCCGTCGCATCAACCGAATATGATAAGAGGATGGACTAGCCGCACGTCACAATCCCTATGTGGGTATTGCCCGCACTGTACACTAGCCCATCTATGGGAACAACGATCAACGGACAGAACCTCGAGCCACCGATACACGATCCCTTAGTTCAGGCCATGTACCGTGGTGAGAAACATGTCAGATGAAACGATGTTCGTAGTTGAGTGAGACCAACCGTACATTGCAACCCACTGGAGGTGTTGCCCGTACCGCACGCTGGCTCCATAACTATACATAGGGGACCCCTGTATCCGAGCCATCCAAGTCGTGTGGAAGAAAAAAAAAAAAAAAAAAAAAAAAAAAAAAAAATAAATAAATAAATAAATAAATATATATGTATATTCTAAATAAATAAATATACATATATATGTAGTCGGTGTAAAGGTCTCCCAGCCTCGGCATGCTAAGTAGCTGTAAGGGTAGCCGACCCAACAAGACCAAAGAAGGACAACCAGAGAGCGGCAAAAGGCCAAAAGTAATAAGATGATAGGTACGTGGTGGCGCCCACGGGCCACAGAGAATGGCACAGAAGAAACAGAGGACACAGCCTCAAGTAGTGGGAATGGAGAAAGTAGACAGAGTAGGACGAAGAATCGAACGGGGAAGAGGAGAATGAAGCCTGGGTAAAACAACCCGTAGAAAGAGGGATGGCTCGGATACAGGGGTCCCCTATGTATAGTTATGGAGCCAGCGTGCGGTACGGGCAACACCTCCAGTGGGTTGCAATGTACGGTTGGTCTCACTCAACTACGAACATCGTTTCATCTGACATGTTTCTCACCACGGTACATGGCCTGAACTAAGGGATCGTGTATCGGTGGCTCGAGGTTCTGTCCGTTGATCGTTGTTCCCATAGATGGGCTAGTGTACAGTGCGGGCAATACCCACATAGGGATTGTGACGTGCGGCTAGTCCATCCTCTTATCATATTCGGTTGATGCGACGGGTCTCACTTCCGAACACGGGGCCTAAAAGGTACTTGTCGTTGCGGTTGTGACCTTGGTCCATCTTCCACAATATCTATTTTATCGGAACCTCTGTTACACCGACCTCCAATTACAACGACATTATGGACTGATGACCCTTACTTGGTCACATACGACCCCCCACCACCTCACATGCTTTGGCTGTAGTTCTGGGTCTGCCTCCATCTGACATTGCCTACTTTCCCCTTTTCTCTCCTACTCTGGTACCCTTCTCTTCTGCACCTTCTTTCTTTATCAGCCTGATACCTTTGCACGACGCGCCTCCCCGTGTTAGTCCCCCACCCCACCTTGCTGTGTCTGGTGGGCTCCTTCCTACTTCCACATCCCGTCCTTGCGTGGCGTATTTCCGGCTCGGGGCCCACGTCCATCCACCGTTTTCTTCTTCTTCTTTCTTCTTTCTTCTTTCTTCTTCTTTTTTCTTTTTTCTTTTTTTTCCTCCCTTTTTTTTCTTTCTCTTTTTTTCTCTTCTTCTTCTCTCTTTTCTTGTTCTTCTCCTCTGACTATTTGTGGGAGTCACGGCTTTAACTTTTACCCGCCTCGGGTTTCTCTCTACGGCCCTGCCTATTATTTCAGTCGGTCTCTCGTCATAATACTGGACCGTTATACTTATCGATCAATCTTCCCTGCTGCCATCTCTGGAGTCCTCTTGCTTCCTGTGGTGTGACAATCTGGCATGTTGGTATTTTATTGATGCTACTTGCCTTACTAGCTTTCATTGTCCATTGACCCTGACCCACCAGTGTGACTGTTGGTTTCAAGCTAGCCAGTTCTCAACGTTTCAGATAAGTTCTTTTTTATATATTATCACCTATATTTTATATTTTACTCTCACTTACATACATCATTGTATTATCACTGTATTTTCTTCCCACTATTATCTACTCCTACTTATAGTCTCTCTCCACTGCCTATATCTGCTCGGTCGTTTCTTTCTTTTCTCCCTTTTTTCTCTTCTTTATTCTTCATCTCCATCTCTCTCTCCCTCATCTGATCTCTCCTACCATCCTCTTTTGCGTTTCCATGACGACTGTATGCTAATACTCATTGCCTGTTGCCATTTCAGGTAAGTATCTGAATTTATCCTCATTTATCTTAGTTTACTTGCTATTACACCTTAACTATTTTCACTCCTCATCTCATTCTGTGCACTTTCCCCTCCTCACTTCTTCCCATACCCTCCTCCTCCCTGCTAGGCTGCTCCATCTCTGCTTCCTCTGCTATCTATTCGTTATACTCATTGCGTTTTGCCACTTTTGAGGTAAGTATCTTAATGTAACCTTATCTATTTTACTTACTACCACACCTTATCCATTTTCGCTCCTCACCTCCTTCCGTGCACTTTCTCTCCTCACTTCTTCTCCCCATACTCTCTTCCTCCCCAATATGCCGCTCCTTATTTACTTCCTCTACTATCCATTCACTATCTCTCCTCCTCTTTCCTCCCTATCAACCACGTTTGTTTCCAGGTAAGATTCGTTGTATCGTTGTCTTTCGTTTGTCCTGATGAAGGCTTAATAGTCGAAACGTCGTCTGTCCCTGTATCTCGTTGTTAGGTTGTGTTATGTTTTATTTTGGTAACACATCTACCTATTTTTGTTTATCTTGACATTTGCCCGGTGTTACTCCAGCCACCTGCTTCCTGTTTAGGGTTGTTACCCAACACTGGAACATTTATCCCCTAATGTACAGGAGTTTGTGAACGTTCTCCAGACTGCATCCATGCTAATGTACAGGAGTTTGTGAACGTTCTCCATACTGCATCCATGCTAATGTACAGGAGTTTGTGAGCGAACGCACACGAAGACAGCATACATCACTGAACAGTGGAAATTTCCTTTTTTTTGTGTGTATTCCATGGGTCCATTAAATAAAATTTACTGTACTAAAAAAAAAAAAGATCGACTTTGTCTTTCTTATGCCACATATTTATAATTGTACTATCTTAAGTAAAGACTTGTCCTGTAACAATCTTGGCACTGCTGGTTCTCCTTCAAGGTTTTCGTGCCCTGGTGTTTTTGTTCTTGCATATAATGTTGGTGTTAGTATTGTTGTGTGTGTACTGTTTACGTTGTTGTTGATGCTAATGCGTTCTAGTAGTCCATTTTTTTCGGTCATAACAGCCAGGTTACCGACTGCCAGCCGCGGACATTTATAGCCGACTCGACGGTCTATCTCGTTTGTAACTAATATGGCCTGTGATGGCATTCTTTTGCTGGTAATGTGGGTTTTCTACCGAACCAGGGTCAACGCAAGAAAATAAGTCACACCCCCTGGAATATAGATTTGTAAATATGTACTTCTCCAAAATATTGCAGCCAAGATAGGGTTTACTGTAATTGCCTGCAAGTTGTACCAAACATATCAATAGATACAGACTTGTCACGTCCTGAGCCACTGTGCTTCTTTGATGGGCCCCAGCGTCATCCACACCGGGGTGATGGGATGTATGAATATATACAAATAGCATAGCATAATGATATAAAAAAGCAGAATTTTATAGATGACGTTTCCATAAGAAAAACAGAAAGTCTCAATATACAGGCATACTATCTACTAAAGTTCTCTGTGTCTGTGTGGTTTGTCTCTTGGACCATTGGTGAGCTCCACAGACATTCCGCATGCCGGAATAATTGTGAGTCATTATACGTATTACGGGTGATTAGTATTTATGAATATATTTCCATAATAAGTGCTACAGAATTGCATTATTGTTTACATTTGAAAATTATAGGGACACGCATTGCCTTTATGGAGGATACGCCACTGGAGTTAACCTTGGCTATATCAGAGTGTATGTCCATTAACAAACATACCGCAGATTGAAATTTGGATAATCACAGCGGTCATAAAGCGTAAATAGCTAGATAACACTTCGTTTATGGTATGGTTTTTTTTATTGTTGCTGTTGGTTTGTAAACATCTGAAATTGAAACAGTAAACGCTTCATGCTGAAAGTTGTTTGTAAAACAAGAGCAATAAAAATAATACTGATAAGATGGAAAATAAAAGCAATCGAATAAAAGCAATCAAATAAAAGCAATCACATAAAAGCAATCAAATAAAAGCAATCAGAGTTTGTAGAACATTTTACGAGTAGGAAAGTTCAGTTAATTAGATACGATAAACATCTACATGGTAACGTAAATGTTTCTCACGAGTGGCATGTGAGCGCCACATGTAAATCACATGATGATCATATGTTTGAGAATAAGACCTATGGTCGAAACTTCAACTTGTTTTCAATTGCTGTCCTTTGTAGAAATTGCCACGCTTATTCTATTTAAATTTCTTACGCGAGTCGTGCAGGTAATCATTTCTTTGTACCCGGGATGTGAATAATTCCTCGCTGTTAATTAATATCAGAAAAATGGGTACATGTGTTTTTTCCTCATGCATTAAAAAGTACTAGTTACTGATCTACCTCATTCTTTGACTAAAATTACATCTTTGTTAATGGCATGCTTACTTGTGTGTTTGAGATAGATAGACAGACATAGGCTTACCGTGACTTTGATGTAATATTACCGTTATGAGTTTGTAATCTGGAGTCTGTGCGGGTTCCTTATGGTACGAGACGCAACAGCAGAACTATAAAGGGACCAGCAGAATTACTTTATTAGCGTTAGATGACTCTTGTCATAAATGAATCTAAATTCTAGAGAATGACAATGTTAGTAGCATACTCTATTCAGAACGTAGCGACGAAACTGACTTTTGTTTTGGCTGTAGTCATGTTCTAGGCAGTATAAATATCTTCAGTATGCCATTTCTTTCTGAACGATCCGGATACATAGTTGTCTTCGGCGGAATTTGGTCGTGCTACTGTGTCCGTCAGAGGCGCTGTCTGTTGCGCTGGGCACAGAACCGGACTAAAGTAGGGCAAGTGTGAAGCATCATAGCAGATATGCGTACAACACTTTATCGTAATCAAATTTTGTGTCTGCATCGAAACTGGCGGCAACAGATCCCCAAAACCCCATGTCTCTTGCCTTGGTGATATGATGTAGTGTAGTGGTTTTAAGCGTGGACCATATTCTACATCTGGGTGCCATGAAGACTTGCATGGGGGCCACGGATACCACTTTAGATATTGAGTGTCACAGACCCGCCCAGACGTGGTCACAGGAAGGTAACTATTTGAACGATAAACAAGACTTACAGAATGTAGCTATTTGAACGATAAACAAGACTTACAGAAGGTAGCTATTTGAACGATAAACAACTTACAGAAGGTAGCTATTTGAACGATAAACAACTTACAGAATGTAGCTATTTGAACGATAAACAAGACTTACAGAAGGTAGCTATTTGAACGATAAACAAGACTTACAGAAGGTAGCTATTTGAACGATAAACAACTTACAGAAGGTAGCTATTTGAACGATAAACAAGACTTACAGAAGGTAGCTATTTGAACGATAAATAACTTACAGAAGGTAGCTATTTGAACGATAAACAACTTACAGAAGGTAGCTATTTGAACGATAAACAACTTACAGAAGGTAGCTATTTGAACGATAAACAACTTACAGAAGGTAACTATTTGAACGATAAACATGATTTATAGACTTTAGCTATTTGAACGATAAACAAGATTTACAAATGTAATATTTTCTCACCTGTCGACTTCGATCTCTCTTGCCTTCTATCTTTCCTGTTGTAACTATGTCTATATACACCTCGTCTTGTAACATGTCCCAAAATTAAGGATAGCCTCTTTCTGATATTAATAACCGCCGTCTCCTATTTGACACTTTCAGTACCTTCGCATTAATATTTGACACTTTTATCGCCTTCTCGTTAATATTTTTGTCTAACCGTCGATGGTACTCACTATGTTTTTCACATTGTTGTTGCCTCTAATTTTCCACTTTCCTATTTATTTATTGTCCCAAGACTCGCACTCATATTTTAGAATCTGTGTTAAGTATTTTCGAAGAACTCTTCATTATCTATGACATGGACATACGAGACAGTAATCTTCATTTCTTTGGAATGTTGCCTTTGCCTGCCCTGTTATGTTTTTCTTTTATATCTCTGGTGAATTCCCGCATCTGATGTCATCGTTTTCCCTAAATACTGTAATTAGTGAACCCATTTTATTGTGCAGTTGTTCACTTTAATCTCGCACGCTGACAGATTTGTTTCTCAAAAACAACCATCACCCATGACTTTATTAACTTTTTTTAAGAAAATGGTCTTTGTCTTTGCTATCAGCTACTACTATGTTGATTAGTTTTTGTAGCTCTATCTCACTTTTGGAAATAAGAACAGTGTCTTCTGCATATCTCAAGTTCTTTATGTCACGTCCACCCACTAATATTCATGTAATATTATCAATTTCTTTGAATTTGTGCTGTTGTACCTATAGAGAGCAAATCGAGTGACAGTACACATCCCTGTCTAACACCTTGTTTTATCTGTTGAAAGGGTCCATTTTAGTGGCCCAATCGTTTAGCTGCTGTTTGTTGCTAATGAATGAATGAATAAAACTCTGTAACCCGTCAGATTCGTAGGGGTACTGACATTGGATGCTTCAGAACACTGAGTCCTTCAGCGATTTCTATCTTCAACGATGCGGAGGAGTGAGGAAAAATCTTGTCCTGTCAATTCCTTGATGTTGCCAATATATGTTCTTGATAATTTTTAAACCTGCACTAAAAATGTTCATTCTTCTAAAAATGTGGATAACTTCAATGTGTTTTAACCTTGTCAAAAGCCTTTTTGTAATCTATAAAACAGAGGCGTCCGTCTCTGTGACATGTCTTTTACAGAACGTTGTAAGTCACTGCCACTCTGATGTAAGTCTCAAGGTTCTGTACAAGCTGTTCAGACTCTTCCATTCTCATGTTCAGAAGACTTTTGGTATCTTGTTCTCTTTCCTGAAACTTTTCCCGCCATGATTAACTTTTTCAAAATCAATGAAAATAAAGATATAAAATCTGTTTTAACATTTAAAGTCATCTCTGTTATTGTCTGTGGTATAAATGGCTGTGTTGTCACTACCAACTTCTGGTTTTGTTTTCTTTCTTACTCTTCTTATAATAATTCTCAGAAAGATTTTTGTCTTTTTGATCATAAAATTGTTTCTTTGGCGCTTCCTCAAATTTAGCGGCCTTTCGCACCTGCATGTTGCCTGGATTCATAAAGGAGCAAAGAATAACAGCACTGTTTACCTTCCATACATGTTGTAAGAGATGACTAAGAGATTTTGGGATGAAGTTGGCTATCTGACACTATCTACGGTCACAGTGACCTAGAAACCATGCTGAAGTAGGGTGTGTCAAAATGAAAGACGCAGATATCGCAGCTAAGATGTAAACCATGGCAACGCATTCCGCTCAGTGGATTACATCCTGCTAATCCTGCAGAGTGAGAACGAACACAAAAAGAAAAATGTTGGTAGAGCTATAAATGTGGATCTCGTTAACTCATCAGACACGTAATCACTTTTGTAATGTATTATTGCATCACTCAATTTTGTGGTTAGATCTATTCGAAATTCACACAAATAGTTGTGGTAATAATGGTAATAATATTGTTATTGTTCATTTAGTACGTGTAGTTGTTGTTGCTGTAGTAATTGTAAGTAATAGTTGTAGGTAGTAGCAGTCGTATGTAGTTTTGTAGTGTTGATTCTGTCATTCAGTTAATATTTGGGTGAATTTCCAGTATAGGTCTCCATTGCGATATAAATAGCGCACCGTTTACATTAACGCCATGGATTTCTCTTGCCGCGCATGCGCAGTCACTACATACTAAACGTCCATCTTTCGACACAAACGAGATTTTAAGTTCTTTTCTTTTCCAGTGATTTCTGCTACAATTTAGCAGCTAAGTGAGCATTAGCCTTGATTCTAAAAACGAATTCTAACCCTAACCTCAAGGATAACCCCAAGGTAACACTGTAAAGGTTAGGCAATACTTCGAAACTAGAACAAAGGTCACAGTGGAGACCTATACTAGAAATTGGCCAATATTTGAAGTGTTGTTGTCTTCTTGTTTGACGTCTGTGAATTTCTCCACACCTGGCATAAGCGTACATTATTACTTGTTGATTTACCTGTACAGTAATTGCAGGTGATAATGATAGGTGTTCACCCATTCTGTGTACACGTCGAGACTTAAGCTCAATTATATTGAGGACTCCGCAACGTCACTATTATGTCTGTAAATATGATACAGATTGAGTTCGTACATCACTTTGTTATGTTCCTTCTAACAGTGGTTCTTAACTCGGGTTCGGTCATGTCCTCTTATGGTGTCTTTGAAATATACAAGAAATCATATGTACTTTTAAACACGCACAGAGTCGTAAATATTGTTGTTCTTCCACCACGCGTAATAATGACCATTTGTTACATTTACAGAACAGAACAATGTGTCATGCTACGCCTCGGAACAGAACATAACCGACGTCGTAGAGACATATATACAAAGTTAAAGATTGGCAACACTGCAATGTGTGAATGTGGACAGGCACCATAGACAGCAGAGCATGTTCTTCATGAATGCCAGGAATATGAGATGATGGGGCAAATACACTGGACCAGAGATACAACAATGGAAGAAAAACTCCACGGGTCTCTGTACGAATTACAGAACCCAGTCAAATTTATAGAAGAAACAAAACTTCAGATATAGGCATGTTCCAGACGAACGAAGGAAGAAGAAGTGTATATATGTATAATATTCCTTATCGCCAAATACGGCTCGTAGGACAAGCCAGCACTCTACAGTTTGAGCGATGTGATGTTACTGTGTAAAGTTCTTGCATCATGTTGTTGAGCCCCATAGTCTTACCATCCTTGATGGTTGTTCTTCAACAAATAGTTTCTCTTCAAATATATACGAGGCGTGTTCAAATGAAAACGGGACTTGTTACACCACGCGTGATAGAGCGCACTGATATTGATGACATTTTGCACTAGTAATGAGTATCCAATAATTTACATACGGTCACGTGTTCATCTTCCCAGCATGCATATGTGCTGCAGAAGACTGTTAACAATATGGCGGGTGTGATTCCGAACCCGTCCAAAGTGAATCAGCGTGCTGTGATCCAGTTTCTTTCATTTGAAGGATGTCAAGCAGTAGACATTCATCGGAGAATGAAGGCAGCATATGGTGACAAATGTTTGTCGAGGACCAGAGTGATGGAGTGGGTGCGTATGTTTAAAGACGGACGTGAGTTAACGGCAGATCTTGCACGGCCAGGTCAGGCGCATATTGTTGCAACAGAAGAAGCCATAGCCGTGCTTGATAAAGCAGTACTGACTGACCATCAAGGCTAAGCGACCAGGCAGACTTTCTCAAGGTGTGATTCTTCTCCACGACAACGCTCGTCCGCACGTCGCAAAAATTGTGCAGGAAACATTGGCAAAGAAGAATTGGGAAGTTCTTCATCACCCAGCCTATAGTCCCGATTTATCCCCGTGTGATTTCCATTTGTTCGGACCGTTGAAGAAAGCACTAAAGGGACAGCGATTCAACAGCGACGCAGACGTGAAGACAGCGGTGACCACATGGTTCAGAGAACAGCCACGCAACTTTTTCTCGGATGGCATTCGACGTCTACCTAAACAGTGGGATGCTTGCCTAAATGCATACGGAGATTTTTTCTGATGAACCCAGGTGCATTCTTATTCACAAGTGGTTGCTTTGTTCAATTCCGTTGAAAATATTAAATTGCGTATGATACTTTTTAAATAAATCCACAAGTCCCGTTTTCATTTGAACACGCCTCGTGTATATATATATCGTATATACGTTATAAGCGTATATACTTACTGAAAACCATCTTGACATACTCAATCTTGACTTACTGAATTCCATCTTGACATACTAAATCTTAACTTATTGAAAACCATGTTGACATACTCAATCTTAACTTACTGAAAACCATCTTGACATACTCAATCTCAACGTATTGAAAACCATCTGCTATAACCTGCTGGTTGAGATGACGATCTATCTAGATCGGGTTGAAGTGCCACGGCCAGTAACAAACTATCCCGTATGAAAGCACTGAACACGGGACGAGTTACAAACTGCCTCATGTGGTATATGTTATAGAAGTACAGTAGTTTCCGAGAATTAGAAACATGAGCGCACAGTAGAAGAAAGGCATACACTTTGTGCAACTCTTTGATATTATTATATGTTCTGAAGTACATACTTTGTCAATGTAAATGTATGCTTGTTATTCACGGGAAGATGCTAGCATTTGTGTGATTCTTACATGTGTCTTGTTGTTCGTATGTGAATGTGATACGATGACATTCTCAAAAACATTACTCGTATAATTAAGAATTATTTATGAGTGTTGTATAGGTATTTATAGGAACACTTTATGAGTTGTATAGATGTTTATATGAACACTTTATGAGTGGTGTATAGATGTTTATATGAACACTTTATGAGTGGTGTATAGATGTTTATAAGAATACTTTATGAGTGTTGTATAGATGTTTATATGAACACTTTATGAGTGGTGTATAGATGTTTATAAGAATACTTTATGAGTGTTGTATAGATATTTATAAGAACACTTTAAGAGTGTTGTATAGATATTTATAAGAACACTTTATGAGTGTTGTATAGATGTTATAAGAACACTTTATGAGTGGTGTATAGATGTTTATAAAAACACTTTATGAGTGGTGTATAGATATTTATAAGAACACTTTATGAGTGTTGTATAGATGTTATAAGAACACTTTATGAGTGTTGTATAGATATTTAAAAGAACACTTTATGAGTGTTGTATTAGTTCGTTAGTTAGTTCGTCGTCGGATCATCAGCACTGCAAACTGGACTCGCGTCCATAGTTGCTCCAATCTCTCCCTGAGTGTATCCGCCATTACACTTCTACTGACAGTACCTGTCCTATGCTAGTTGACCAACATTATTCTGCGCCCTCTAAAATGTTTACTTCTAGAGTGTTATATATCTGTTTATAAGAAAACTTTATGGGTGTTGTATATATGTTTATAGGAACACTTAATGACTTGTATAGATGTTTATAAGAACACTGTATGCGTATTGTATAGATTCTTCAGGAGTTTGAACTGTATGGCATTTTCTTTAGAACTATTCATTTAAATGACTGAAATGTGGCAGGTGTGTACAAAGTGAACTAAATCATACCTGTAAATTCTGGCGACAACGAGATTGGGGTGTCAAACTAACTCCATAGTTTAGGAAAATATAACCTGCTACATTGCATCGCCAAAAAACAAAAACAAAAAAAACACATCGTAACAAATGGGATATGGCTATTGGATGAAAACAAGATTAATAATAGTAGGATAAGGTTTTAAAACAATCGTTGTACAAGAAGGCATATGACTCGTAACTTGATGTCATGTGTTTGTACAAGTAGGTCTATGACTCGTACTTGATGTCAAGTGTTTGTACAAGTAGGTCTATGACTCGTAACTTGATGTCATGTGTTTGTACAAGTAGGTCTATGACTCGTACTTGATGTCAAGTGTTTGTACAAGTAGACCTGACTCGTAACTTGATGTCACGTGTTTGTACAAGTAGTCCTATGACTCGTAACTTTATGTCACGTGTTTGTACAAGTAGGCATATCACTCTAACTTTATGTCACGTGTTTGTACAAGTAGGCCTATGACTCTAACTTGATGTCACATGTTTGTACAAGTAGGCCTATGAATCGTAACATGATGTCACGTGTTTGTACAAGTAGGCCTATGACTAGTAACTTTATATCACGTGTTTGTACAAGTAGGCCTATGACTAGTAACTTTATGTCACGTGTTTGTACAAGTAGGCCTATGACTCTAACTTGATGTCACGTGTTTGTACAAGTAGGCCTATGACTCGTAATTTGATGTCACGTGTTTGTACAAGTAGGCCTATGACTCGTAACTCGATGTCACGTGTTTGTACAAGTAGGCCTATGACTCGTAACTTGATGTCACGTGTTTGTACAAGTAGGCCTATGACTCGTAACTTGATGTCACGTGTTTGTACAAGTAGGCCTATGACTCTAAAATGATGTCACGTGTTTGTACAAGTAGGCTTATTACTCGTAACTTGATGTCACGTGTTTGTACAAGTAGGCCTATGACTCGTAACTTGATGTCAAGTGTTTGTACAAGTAGGTCTATGACTCGTAATTTGATGTCACGTGTTTGTACAAGTAGGCATATGACTAGTAACGTGATGTCACGTGTTTGTACAAGTAGGCCTATGATTAGTAACTTGATATCACGTGTTTGTACAAGTAGGCCTATGACTAGTAACGTGATGTCACGTGTTTGTACAAGTAGGCATATGACTAGTAACGTGATGTCACGTGTTTGTACAAGTAGGCCTATGATTAGTAACTTGATATCACGTGTTTGTACAAGTAGGTCTATGACTAGTAACTTGATGTCACGTGTTTGTACAAGTAGGCATATGACTAGTAACTTGATGTCACGTGTTTGTACAAGTAGGCATATGACTAGTAACTTGATGTCACGTGTTTGTACAAGTAGGCATATGACTAGTAACTTGATGTCACGTGTTTGTACAAGTAGGCATATGACTAGTAACTTGATGTCACGTGTTTGTACAAGTAGGCATATGACTAGTAACTTGATGTCAAGTGGTTCAACATCAACATGAAATATTCTTCTGAGACAGATTTAGCACAGATGGAGCAATGAATTAGAACCATGAACTGACTGTTGTGATGCCTATTAAGAACTATTAAATTATTACAATCATTTCTACTCAGATGTTAAACTTCAATGCCAGTCATTATTTTGTCCAACACACATTCACTCGTGCTCAATCACACACACTTACACACTGGTACGTATGATTCCATATTCGAGATTGTCCTGAAGTGGACAGCTGAAGGTGGAAGCCGAAGGGAGGAATTTAGTGTTTGTAGTGATAACATCAAGCACGGGTCCTAATATTTAAACAGAGAGGCATGATGGGTTATTAGTGTTTTCCAAAGTAGCACCAAGCCTGTAGTCCAGAAAGATTAAAAGATTGTTTTTTCACACACACAGATATATATATATATATATATATATATCCGATATATATATAGTGCAGAAAGAAATATCAAGGTTAAGCTTTATATCTGTACAAAGATGTACGTACACGCGATATGCATGAAACAAGTGTTGATACAGAATCAATCATGGGAACAGATAGCCATGGATCGTGTTGCATGGAGGAGAACAATCAGGAATGACGTAAAGACCAAGGAGAAAGTGATAGCAGTTGCTTCAAGATTGCACATCTAACAAGAAGACATAACAGCACATGATGCTACAAGCGGGCCTGTGATTCCTTGTACTGTGGAAGACTCTGTGTGGCTCATATTTGTCTTGTGAGTCACATCCATCATCGCCATGGATGTTAGATGATATTTCTTATAATGATGGAAAGGTGACGCCAGACCCCCTCCTCACACACGCACACATACTTAGCAGATTGCAGCAACTTTTTGAACGGTCCGGACGCATAATTGCCTTTTGGCGAGGGTTTGAAACTGGTACCGTGGCTGTCCAAAACACGGTCTGTATCTCTAGCCGCAGGGCCGGACATGCTTGTGTATTAGATTACTTGCTTACTTTTTTCTCTCTCCTTATTCGGATCCATCTTTGATTACAAATGTAAAGAAAACACGGATGTTGCGAAATTTATTTTGTCTTTACTTTAAAAAAAAAAGAAAGAAATCGCTGAGCATTTCACATCCTATTTCAACACATCGGTACAGCATGCGTGGGAAATGGTTGCACTCAAGCTGGGATGTATTACCAACCGCCTGGGTCAAGAAGTTTCTAACATGGATTTACTTTTAACTCCGATTATTCTAGTTAAATTCCTTCCTGCGCAATTTAAAAATAAAGATGTCCAACTGAATTTCATTATTGACAGAAGTATATAATCAAAGGAAGTGATAGTTGACAGACATACGTTTACACTTATCCCTCATTTCCAACATTCTAGAGCATCCAAGCACAGTGGTTGGTGCACCTGCTCCAGTGGGATCAATTCCAAGTTAATGGGGGGTTTTTTCCCACTACAACTGGAGTTCCGGGGTTGGCCCAACTTCAGAAAATGTTATGATAGAACAGGTATAAGAAAGTAGTTCGCAGGCGTAATGATGAAATCTAGCATTTGCTTGAAATCTAGTTGATCATCGAACAATAAGACAAGAGCACCGTACTTTTTTTCCCATAGTATTCAATGAAAACATGACATAAATAATGTATTTTTTCCATAGTATTCAATGAAAACATGACATAAATAATGTATTTTTTCCATAGTATTCAATGAAAACATGACATAAATAATGTATTTTTCTCATAGTATTCAATGAAAACATGACATGAGCAATGTATTTTTGTCATAGTATTCAATGAAATGATGGCAGATCTGAAACAGACGTTAAAAAGAGAATGGGAATGGTTAAAAATAGTTTAAATGACATGAGGGAAATATTAACATTCAAATAAATTATAAACAAGCTAAAAATGAGAATTATAAAATGTCACATCTATTCTGTATTAATGTATGGCTCAGAAACATGGACAATAAATAAACAATTAGTTGACCGAATTGAAGACCTTTGAGATATGGATACATAGAAGAATAGGAAGAACATGATGGAATGAAAATAAAACAAAAATATTCTAACAACAAGTAATATGGAGAGATAATTAAATGAAAGGAAATAAAGATCAAGCAAATAAAATATTTTAGACACATTCAAAGACATGACATCTTGTTGAAGAACTTACTTGAGGGCAGAGTCGAAGTGAGGCGAGCGAGAGGTAGGCAGAGATAGAGAAGTAACATCACAAGATGGAGAGGTTACAGTCTAGCAGAGTGCACCACCACAACAGGATGTTGGAGGTATATTACAGCCAACCTTCATTGCGGAGACGGAACTGATTATGATGGCTGATGTGAAAATGTATTCTCTGTGTATCTATCCTCAGAATATGTTCGATGCATCCTCACTCCCTGGACATGATTTGTAGAGTTTTCATTTATTTTTTTATTTTTTTTTGTATCCCACCCTCATCGCTATGTCGTCATTTAGTACAGTGACTCTGAACCCAACCTTTCTTGATCCGTGCCCCCAACTCCTGACGGCATTAAAAATAACTTCTGGACTTTCTTTGGGTTTCTTACTATGTATCTATTCAATCTCGTTCATAAAGCCAACTTCATGTGACCTCTTCTCACCCCTCCCACAAACACACATACAATTTCACATTTGTATGGGCTTTTTGTTTAAAAGGGTTTAAAAGCCGTAGAAGATTGACTTCACTGTACTCGGTTTCCCATATGTATTCCGTCACTCTCAACGAAGCGGCACGCCGCTTGTAGATAGTACCACTCATAGCACGTAACTCCGTAGCTTCAAGTGATAATCCACATGGATCTCCGAAAAAAATCCACTTTATAAACATGACGAAATAGCCGGATTCCGACCCGTGACCTCTAGAACACAAGGCGAACAGCGTCACCACTACGCCAGGGAGATCCCCAATGAAATAGTTGAACCGTGACCGATGAGCGGTATAGGAGAGCTGTCAAATAAAACGTAAACATAACTAGTTTCCGATTTATGAGCTATCTATTAGTTGACCTTGTCTAATTTTGGCATGCGACTCCACGTATGTAAATAGCGACCAATCAAAATCCCAACAATAATGAAAAACGTAACAAATGTTGTCCAAATTAATTCAGTCAGAAAGCCTGTAGTACCGTCCATAGCCTTGGTTGATAAACGTGATGTTGTTTTTTCCTGAGCTCGCTGTAGCCGCCGCCCCCTTTCCAAACCCCATGGGAAACGGGCTAATATGGCCCACGTTAAGAACCACTGATTGAATGGAACAAGAAACAATATGAAGTTGTTTTCTTTATTGTTTTAAATAAATGTAATGTAGATTTGCAACAGGAGAAATGTGATATATGATATTCATTTGCGTTTAACAAAAAGATGGGAAAATGAGTCTTTCGTATAAGTGTTTCAAGAACCCCTCTGAGTAGAAGACATCCTCAAATAGCATTGTTTTCCGCTGAGACTATATTATTCAGTGCATGAAAGATAGTTATGGAGGACACCCTCCTATATTGTGTAAATGAAAAAGAGCTTGATTGCTCGAAACTCCTGGAGCACCTACCTAGACAAATAGACAAATACCTGGTTGAGAGCACCTACCTGGAACATTATGTTGTGGTTAAATTATGCTTTCTTTGTGAATCTTGGTCTTCTTTCCTTGCTCTATACAGCCTTCCATATTCATTTCGTGGATACAATTTTCGTTGCGTTCATGTTCTTGTATACTTCAGATTTAATTAGTGTTAGTACTAAGCTCCATGTAAATCTCTCCTATAGCGGGACAGTGTTCCTTCTAGGTATCTAACAGGACGTAGTTCACAGAACGGAGAGCATCGTATCGCAGTTTTATTTATATCAATAACATAACACATCCGACTTTCCTGGTGCCTCAGAGGTTGTTTTATAATGTGACTAAGTGATCGATATTAAGGTGTTCGTATACTCTCTGTAGTGTCTCTGCTCAGAGGAGTTTTAATCCACTGTTCAATAAACACACTTCTGAACATAGAAAACAACTGTCTAACACTGATCGTGTGAACATACAACTCCCTAACATTGATTACAACTCCCTAACGCTGATCGTATGCACATGATCTGGAAGAGCCCATGGGAGCTGTCTATAAATCACGTCAATAATTTTTGACCCCCCCCCCCCCAACTTGTCAACAAACTTTCATAAATTCAGGGATTCCCACTGCTCAATAATTCAGGGATTCCCACTGCTCAACAATTCAGGGATTCCCACTGCTCAATAATTCAGGGATTCCCACTGCTCAAGAATGTTATAAAACATTTTTTGTAAAACCTAACAATCATTTTGCATTTAAAGAAAGGGCGAAAAATTGCATGTTTCCCCCCCCCCCCCCCGATCTTTCGCAGTGTTTCACATCCAAACATTCGCATTCAAATATTCACCGTCAAACATTCACATTCAAATATTCACACTCAAACAATATAATAGAACAGTATTGTTTACGTCAACTATTGTCAACACCCGCCACCCCCCCCCCCCCCAACCCTTGTCAACAGCTGTCAAACTTCTTCAGACCCATTCCACTCCCTCAATTGTTGACGTCATTTATGGACAATCCCTTATATTTCGCGTCGTGACAAATTCTCGAAACTTCAGCCGTCTGAACATTAGCTGTTTCCTGACTTCCTGCAAAGGGTAATTTTCCAATTCTGTTATTATTATTATTACTGTCACGAACCATTAAGATGCGAGCTAGTGAGATCATAGCTACACTTCACTACTGCCTAGAGATGGTATCCGTCTTCCGTTGCTGCTTAAGTAACCAGCGTTTCAACCAATGGATCCTTGTCAAGGCTGATAGAGTATGCTATCCGTCTGCTCTTGTTTTGTCAGATTGATAATGGCGTCTTTGTAATCTGGCTACTTCTGGAATATGCCAGAACATTCGTGGATATTGTATTAGTCATATACGCACTCACAATCACGCCTTATCTGAGCGCATATACAAGCACTCACAATCACGCCTTATCTGAGTGCATATACAAGCACTCACAATCACGCCTTATCTGAGCGCATATACAAGCATTCACAATCACGCCTTATCTGAGCGCATATACAAGCACTCACAATCACGCCTTATCTGAGTGCATATACAAGCATTCACAATCACGCCTTATCTGAGCGCATATACAAGCATTCACTATCACGCCTTATCTGAGCGCATATACAAGCACTCACAATCACGCCTTATCTGAGCGCATATACAAACACTTACAATCATGCCTTATCTGAGTGCATATACAAGCATTCACAATCACGCCTTATCTGAGTGCATATACAAGCACTCACAATCACGCCTTATCTGAGTGCATATACAAGCACTCACAATCACGCCTTATCTGAGTGCATATACAAGCATTCACAATCACGCGTCATCTGAGCGCACATACAAGTATTCACAATCACGTGTCATCTGAGTGCACATACAAGCATCCATAATCACGCGTCATCTAAGTGCACATACAAGCATCCATAATCACGCGTCATCTGAGTGCACATACAAGCATCCATAATCACGCGTCATCTGAGCTCAAATACAAGCATCCACAATCACGCGTCATCTAAGCGCACATACAAGCATCCACAATCACGTGTCATCTGAACGCACATACAAGCACACGTCATCTGAGGGTACATACAAGCACAGGTCTTCTGACAAGTACACACGATCTGAGCGCACATACAAGCATCCACAATCAGGTGTCATCTGAGCGCACATACAAGCATCCACAATCACGTGTCATCTGAGCGCATATACACGCACTCACAATCACACGTTATCTGAGTGTACATATACGCACTCACAAACACGCCATCTGAGCGCACATCCACGCACTCACAAGCACATGGCGTTTGAGCGCACATACACGCACTCACAAGCACATGACGTTTGAGCGCACATACACATACTAACAAGCACAAATCATCTGACGGCACATACACGAACTCACAAGTACACGTCATCTTAGCGCACGTACACGAACTCACAAGCACATGTCATCTGAGCGCACATGCACGCACTCACAAGCACACGTCATGTGAACATACATGCACTCACAAGCACACGTCATGTGAGCACAAACTCGCACTATTTTGTTTCTGGTCTCGTGTAACTACATGAACGAGATGATTAAGTTTCACTTTCTGTTAATAGTAATCTTTGGTCTTATGTCATAAGCATACTCAAGTAAAATGGTAAAAGTACCTAAAAGTCGCGGTAGTGTCAAGCCACTTTACCACTGACCAGCGGATCCAGTTTGTGAGTTCACTCGTTATTTGTGGTTTCAAATAAAAATTACTCTCATGGTTCACCCAGCCACCAGAAAGTATGGTGCCCGGGCCCACGCTCTGGGAAGGTCGAGGAATAGCGCCTTTAAAGCTACGAAATAAGTATAGGTGATAGGTGTCATGTGGTTTCTGGTCAGTCATTAACTAGGGTGGGCGTATGTGGATATGTCGATAGGACGCAAGACATCGACACGTTTGACTGTCGTTAGCGGTAGGATGGGTGACAAGCGGACTTGAGTCAAGGTGTGGTGTACGAGAGCTTTGACCATCAAAAATAGTGGGAGTCGTAGTTCAAGTGACCGTATCGCCACGACCTCCGAAATAAGTTTGGCATAATGCACACATATTTCAGCAAAATTGCACAATGTAGAACCAGCGAGTACACGAGATGAATACTCCATGAAGTTGTAGTCTAGGAAACCGAAAACGTGTTGTATCGCCGATTTATTTTCGCCAGTGGCTCAACATATCCGACAAACGGCGTTGAATACTAACGCAATTATTGTTTTTGAACGGTGGTCGTCTGTAACCATATCGCTAGTAGACTAGCATTACGATAGAACTGGTTCTCGCTGGTCTATTGTCTATCCCCAGGTGGATGATGGTCAGAATATCCACACTTGCCGCTATGCGTAGGAGTCGTGACTGGCAACTTTAGTTGTCTATCCAAGACCAGATGTGTCGTCTTGATTGCGTTGAATCCGTATTTGTTCAGTGTTGTGTTGATGTTATCTATCCAACTTTTTCTAGATGTGCCTCTGATCGTGTATCAAGATCGTCTTATGTTATATGATCGTGTCGGTAACTGATTATGACTCATTCTCATAAAGTGTCCAAACTCATTTATTTTTTGTTTTTCGATGAATTCTGTGCATGGTCTCATACCGATTCGTCTTCTGATTTCATCATTTCTATTTTTGTCCAGTGTGGTCACTCTTGTGGCTTTTCTAAAAAAAAACAAACAACCAATCACGCTGAAAGTTAACCGCGGTCACGCATGCTTGATATATATGCTGCTGTCTTGCTTTGCTATCGGGATAGCCACAGACGCAAAATCTTTATTATTATTATTATTATTATCATCATCATTAAAGATCGTGGTTAAGATGTTACTCGTTCATCATCAGGTGACATATTCTTTCCTGAACGTAGTCTTCCATATAGATCTATTGAATGAATTCTCCACGGTCTCGAGCAAGTTGTCCTGCCTCTTTTAGTGACATGCGCAGGCATTCTTGAACTTATTTTGTCCAACGGCGTCTTGGGCGGCTTTTGCTCCTGTTGCCGTCTGTCATCTCCTCCAGTAACACTCTCTCCATACCGTCGTAAATTTTAATGTAACAAAAAAAAAACTAGTTTTCTTTTTCTTTAATATGGCGTTCAGAAACCAGCCTTCCTGGACGTAAATTGTTCTTAACACCTCCTGGTTTGTTTTCCATGCTATCATTGGTATTCTCAGAACTATTCTATGACACTTTCATTCAAATGATGTTATTCTCTTGGCCACTGTTTTATTTAGTGTCCATATTTAGTGTCCATATTTAGTGTCCATATTTAGTCAGCGCCATATTAAAGAAAGAAAACTAATTTTTTCACATTAAAAGATCATTCACATACATATCAACGGCTCCCGGAACGACCCAACCTTAAATGGGTACCAGATTAATCCCGGAAGTAAAGACTGCGAGGGAGAGGAGATGGCTACCACCCTCATTTGTAGAGCCATTGAAATATGAGATCGCTAACATTTCACACTCCTACGGCATTAATAAAGACTATGTGCTACTTTACTTTTACAGAAATATTAACATGTTCGTAGTAAACAAAAATTGGTTCTTATGCTTACTTCCCTGCCATAGTGAAAGTCGCCTCTTACAACGTATTCAAGGTAAAAAGTTGTGTTATTTTTTGCTTTCCTTTCGGGTCGCAGCAACACACGGATGTTATATTCCTAGAAATTATGAACACCTATTAACCCTTTAGCTTTCGCAAACAGTACTCATCATCTTCCACGTAAAAGGTTAACTCTAGGAAATTCCACTCATGTACAGCACAAATAGATGCTGGCATATATTATACCGTTAGTGGAAACATTTCTGAAGCATCTCTAGTGAGTGCATATGTACGCTTTCTATTTGTTTGTCTACCTTGTTATGAAGACTTTGTCCGTACGTTTTCGCGATATTCTTAGGGTAACAATTGATTGTGTGCGCAATATACATGCGACGGCATTACGATAACAACAACAAAAAAAAGAAAGAAATCGTCGGCACCAGTTGTATTGTTATGCTGTTGCAGTATACACTGTGGATTGTGAGACTTGTGTGAGTTAAGTATCTTGAAATTGTTGCATTCTTTGTTGCACATACGTTTTGGTGTGCTTAATAGGAAGCTGGATTTTTTTTTAAATTAATTTTCCCCCTGCCACAAGATTCTGTTGTTTTGTTTTTTGTTGTTGAAAATTTGTGTTATTGTCTGTGGCTGTTTTGAAAAAGCAATAACTTTTTTGTTGTTAGAGATATTTAAATAATATTTTTACATATAAATAAAGAATTTAATACTGCATATGTTGGAGTACGTTGTGTTTGTATGTTTGTGTGTGTGTGGTACCAGATGTGTGAGAGTGTGGTAAAGATGTTTTCACAACAACAACAACACAAATTATATCAAACATAACGGAAAAAAAATGTATTTAAAAATTACTTACTTTTAAAAACATTTTATTATGTAGGAAACACCGTGAAACATACCTAATTCACAGTTATTTATGGTGTTTCGTTGCTAAATTATTATAACATCACTGGGAAAATACACAAACCATGTATATTTACCATAAATCGTTCTTATGAAGCCAGATCTAGTCGTTCTTTGACTCTCTACAAAACATTCGATGTGTAGCGGCTATATAAAGAAACCAGCTTAGTCTTCTGTATATTCTACGGTGACAAATAACTACCTCACAAGAATTCATCATCTGAATCACAATCCATAATGATTTTACTGAAATTACGATGATACAAGTCTATAAAACCTGATTCAATAAAAGTCTGGAAGACCTTTCATGGCGCGAAGTGTGAAGATGTGGAAAGATATTGTATATTTCGTTATTACACCAATATGCCGTCTTTCCTGTTCACTAAACATACATGAAATGGAAGCTAAATGAACCACCTAGCTAGGATTGGTCTAATATGGTAGCCAAAATATTAAATATTTTGCTTCTTTATGGACTATAGCGTGTCTAGCAACGGGACTTGTGCACTCGACAACAGTTCTCTGAAACTTGTAAATTTTGTTGTCAAATCCACCTGACTAAAGCGTTCTTAATGTCTTAATACACTGTCTCTCCTTGTCATCATAGATTTATTTGTTACTAGAAGCAATACCCGGCGTTTCCTGGGGTAAGAATAAGTAAGTATCTGACGAAAACGAAGAAACGTTTTTTTAGGTTTGAACCTCCTCCCTTACTAAACGCAAGCACGCATATATATATATATTTCCTTTAAGGATCTCACCATACATCGGCTGTTTGGGATGCGTTTGTCAGGCATGCGCACATCCCTATTGGGCACATCCCTGACATCCCTATTGGGCACATCCCTGACATCCATATTGGGCACATCCCTGACATCCCTATTGGGCACATCCCTGACATCCCTATTGGACCTTAACCATTGTATGAATGCTTCCGTAATTAGCTCTAGCTTCTAGATAGGACTTCAGTATCAGGTGCTCTATCATGAGAATTCTGCGGATACATCATGTGTGGAAGTCACACCCTCCAAGTAGTATGTAAAAGAGAGCAAACTGTTAACTTGATTCTTGATTAGAAAACTGGCCTCACAGCACGTGGGGCATTCCCATAAGTGCTCCGCCCTCTGTTCCAGCAGCCACTCGACTCGATGGTGTTTCGAGTCCAATGCCGCCAAAAACAGACGTCGACATCAGGGCACAACTCTGGCCCTTGCGACAGGTTTCTTTGTTGTTCCACCCACACGCGCCGTGCCCGTAACTAGTTCAAGCACAACGTCGGCCTGTCGGAACAACATGGTAACTGTTATCGAAGGTTACGACTACGGGATTGTATAGATGACGTGCCATGAAGCTTCTATAAGAAGATAACCTCAATATAAAGTCATATCATCTAATAAGGTTTTCTGTTGCATGGTTGGTTTGTCTATTGAGCCATTGGTGAGACCCACAGACACAACCGCATGCGCAAGCCTGTTAACTTAAAATTGCCCATACGCTACAACAGGCGCTCTCAATCTGGTATTCGTGTACACCTTCGTGCTCTCGAAAGGATATGCGATCGTGCCATAAGCGTTAAAATGTGATTGCGATACCAACGATTACATGTTGGCGGTCCTCACCGTCTTTAAATATTGAGAACCCGTGGGTTACGACATACTAATTTCAACAAAACGGATAAGATAAGAATTTAATGTATCTATTTGTGACTTGTGGCGTGGATGAAATGGCATCCTCTTGAAAACAACCTTCACATTATTTGTATTATTGTTAGTGACATCCATATATGCACGTGTGGACAATCTGCAATAACAAACATATCTTATAACTGCCCGCTGTACCACATTACCAGAGTTGTGACCATCTGGCGGACAATCTCTACGGCCATACCTCGAGGCTGTTGAGAACAGTAAAAAGTGAGATTTAGTACCCAGTACCACTCATATGCGAAGCCAGTGCGCTAACCACTACGCTACGTGGCTCCCTTTGAGAACAGTACAGTTCATTGAACATATACATGTCAGCAGATGAATCCAACAGGAGAACGAGGGGGAAAAAGGTTATAAACCTACGACATTGAACTGCAGAAATGCCCATAGGAACCCTGTCCTCGAGCACGTGTCCAAGAGTATGCATACTGTTGGTTCTAGGGCGTCGCTGGTTATACACATTCCTCATAATAGTCTTCAGGCCTACTAATGTCAATAATGGTCTTCAGTCCTACTAATGTCAATAATAGTCTTCAGGCCTTCTGATGTCAATAATAGTCTTCAGGCCTACTAGTACCAATAATAGCGTTCATGCCTACTAATGCCATAATAGTCTTCAGTCATGCTAATGTCAATAATAGTATTCAGGCCTTCTAATGTCAATAATAGTCTTCAAGCCTACTAATGCCAATAATAGTGTTCAGGCCTACTAATGCCAATAATAGAACATTCAGGCCTACTAATGCCAATAATAGTGTTCAGGCCTACTAATGCCAATAATAGTGTTCAGGCCTACTAATGCCAATAATAGTGCTCAGGCCTACTAATGCCAATAATATCAAATCCCCCCCCCCTAAAAAAGTAGTGCAAGTCCATCTTCATAAACTGTCATGGGTGCTGATCCCAAACAGCGTCACTTTTCTTATCAGATTCAGAACCGTCTACCATATCAGAAAAATCTAGTAATAATAAACCTATCGTTTTAAAATTACTTATTTTACTATTCCCTTGATTTTTGTTGGCTACCACACAAATTATAATTACAGTGATCAAATAATATTACGGGAATACTCAAATGAGTCATCAGAAGCCATGACTTCATATTAGCAAGCAGGTCTTATATGGAGGACGGTCATGGCTGATTCAACTGTCTCTGTGTGTTTTCATTGACTGACCACACAAAGTATACGCAAAGTGACAAATGATCAATCGTATCAGCCAAGATCAGTGACTCTGTATAAGATAAAGGTTTAGGAATATGCTGCAGAATGATTTGGTCGAGTCGTGCCAGACGTAAAACCAAATTGCCTCAATCGTGTGGTCTTGTTTATCTATGACAATATTGTGCTGGCAAGTCACATTTTCTCTAATGCGGTAATTACAAGTCTGGAAGTGTACATATGAGCACAATTCTATCCTTACCTTCTTCTTCTTCTTCTTCGTCTTCTCTTCTGCATTCATTCTAAAATGTCTGCAGAATGTAGCCAGAGAAAGGATTGAGTTGTGTTGTGTTTACATCGTAGCTGCGGTATCTGTGCCTTTCAGCCGACCACACCCGACTTCAACTTGAAGTTTGGATCAGTTTGACCCTAAATTGGATGGGAGAGCCAACTCCACCCGATATACTCTTTAATCGTCCCTTTCGACATGCATGGAAGGTAGATAGCGTTGCTATTCTTTACTCCCCTTATGGACCCTACCAATACAAGGGCGATAATTACTTTCTTACTCCTTTCGTTATTTTTTTAAAGTATTATATTATCTCACTTTGTCTCGCGTGATATCATTGTTATTATTAAATCCAGGAGGCGTGGTTATCAGTGGAAGAGATGTAGAGATAACAAGAGGAGAGGAGGAAGAGAGAAAGAGGGGGATAGCAGCTTGACGGGGCGGGGCGAGTGAATTCAAAAATGTAACAAAGGGACGCAAGCAGTTTAGTACTCCCGCATGCACGTGTAAAAACCAAGCTGGCTAGTGGAAGTACCCGAGAGCAGTGTTCCTAGAAGTGCTTGTAGCACTTGTGACCGATGTGGCGTGCGAATTATACCACTTTGTTGCAGTTCTGCGGAGTCAGGATTTCGCGTGTTTATTCTACTAGCGAAACTATTCAAGGAATATAAATGTTGCATCTTATATAAATTTGGTGTGTTATCTGCGGATACTACGCGTTTCTCTTCAACCAGTGTTCATGTTTCTTTTGTTAATTTTATGTAGGAAGTGACCTGTATATTTCGTTCACTGAAGTTGAGAGTGTTATAAACGGAATAGATGGTAGTAATAAGTACATCCAATATGTTTAATAGCAGTTCAAAATAATGGATGAAATATAATTAATTTGAATTCATAGTAATGGTTAAAATAAAATTAATGTCAGCTCAAAATAATGGGTAAAATGTAATAGATATCAGCTCGAAATAATTAAGAAAGTTTAAGTTGGAAAAATTGTGTATTTTAGCGTTCGTTCTACGCATGTTGTTGCTTCTGTGGGTCTCACCAATGGCCCACTAGACATACCACCCATGCAACAGAAAACCTTAGTGGATGACATGCCGTTATATTGAGGTTATCTTCTAGAGAAGCTTCATGGCACGTCATCTATATAATTTTGCTTTTATTTTGTTGTTGAAATGTGTTTCATGTTTACTTGAATATATATGTATGCACCCTCTGTGGTTTGGAGGGTGCCAGAGATGTACTGTGCAGCACTGGGGA
This sequence comes from Meghimatium bilineatum, assembly GCA_034231615.1. Lineage (NCBI taxonomy): Eukaryota > Metazoa > Mollusca > Gastropoda > Stylommatophora > Philomycidae > Meghimatium > Meghimatium bilineatum. The sequence goes on along the minus strand of CM067316.1, from coordinate 20,279,687 downwards.
GGAGGAAACTGACAGCACTGTTTTTTCCTATGGCTGAAACTTATCATAGAGGCACAGTGACCCAGGACGTGACAATCCTTTTGACTTGAACATTTGGTTGCATGTCTGGAGCAATAGAGAAGTTCGGCATAACCAGTAGTCAATTGGTGGCGGGGAATGAGCACAGTGAACTCTATCTTGGCTGCAGTGGCTTGGAGCAGTGCATAGGTTGAAAGCTACCTTCCTGGAGGTGTGATAGTTATTCTCTGGCTCTGTCCCGGGATGGGCCGAAAATCCACAGACTTCCCGGCAATATAATGTCATTTAATGGCATTAGGTCACAGGGCATGAGTCCATGGACCGCTGGATCCGCAACCAATCAACCAACCAACCAGCGTTCGTTCTCAAACTCCCACTGGTTATCTCGTATGAGAACAATGATCCTACTAGATTTCTAGCTGGATGTAGTCCAGAGAACGGGGTGACGTTGTTTTTTTTAAATATTTTTAATGTGGGGTGGGGAGGGGGGTTATTT
>CM067316.1:18786673-18884173 GCA_034231615.1 Meghimatium bilineatum | reverse complement strand
ATAGATAGATAGATAGATAGATAGATAGATAGATAGATAGATAGATAGATAGATAGATAGATAGATAGATAGATAGATAGATAGATAGATAGATAGATAGATAGATAGACAGATAGATAGACAGATAGATAGACAGATAGATAGATAGACGGTGCATGTGGAAGAAAGCAATGCTCTCCTATATGAGCGATGTGATGTTACTGTGTGAGACGTATGGTAATATCTTCTTTGATGGTTGTACGGCGAGACGTTTTTCTTAGTCTACTTATTTTAATAAATAACGATCACTGTCAAATTAAATCATATAACAGATGAACACGGAAGGAGATGAGATCTGCAACCAGTAACGAAATTAGATGGGCACGAACCTCCATGTTTGGAGTGCCAAAAGAAACTACTGTAAAAGGGACCTCTCAATCGAAATAAATTTAGTTTATGTTAGGGGACGAGATTCTGAAGCGAGAGATTATCCAGAACACCAAAATAACTGGCTTCTGTATTGTGTTGATCATATTTTGTTACGGAAGGAATCAGTATTATCAATCATGACCTTTGGTTACATCGCGTATCACTTTATCGAGTTATCGTTGCCATTTAGACGAAGTATTTGAACCATGCGATAACGCTATCTGTTATCTATAACATGTATTGTATAACTTGTTGAGAATTGGAACAATAGTTATTGTAAATAATATAGCCACGTCACCACTGGTTTCTGAGATGATATTTGCAATTTACAATCACGAGATTTATTGCAATTAACGTATTATCTAACACGAGGATTGTTGAACTTACGAGAACTGAATTATCTTTATTAATTTTTTTTTATATATTCTTCTTTTTATGTGGTCGTTCTTTAACTCCTGCAAGATAGTAGGTTGTAGTTCGGAGAGCGAAATGCGTTGCGCCAAGATTTACAGCCTGAAATATCTACGTCTTTCATCCCGACACATCCAACTTCAGCATGGCGTGTGGATCGCATTTACTCTATATGGGATGGCTGCACACCATAACACCTTAGTCACCTCTTGCGACATTCTTAACTCTTATTATGGGTCTCGTAACCCACAGGGGGTCGTTTTATAAAAGTGTTGATAGCTAAAAGGTAAAGGTAGGTCCCAAGGCAGCAACCTGCTGTCGAGAATGAGGATAGCTCTTCATGTACTAAGCCGCAGCAACTATTAGGTGGGGGTGAGCTCCCTTCATATCTGTCTTTACCTCCTATAACGCATGCGTCATGTACCCATTTACAGTTTCAGATGGGTCGACTAAAGCAGCGGTCATGTCAGGCGCGAAATCACGTCCCGGACAATATATTTTGTTCGGACTTGGTTTTGAACCTCGAACGCTGTTAGCAAGCTTACTATCAACTAGGCTACCGCGCCCCTCGCAGTAATTGTTCCTAGTTGATAACGGCTCCCGGGTCGACCCAGCCGTAAGTGGGTACCGGATTAATCCTGGAAGTAAAGACTACAAGGGAGAGGAGATTCTACCGCTATCATATAACAGAGCTACTGAAATGTGAGATCGCTAACATCTCACACCCCAACGGCATTAATAAATGATATGGGTGACTTTACTTTACTTTGTGGTCAAAATTTCAGTTTTAGTAACTTGTCGTGGATTTCATCTGATGTTCAATATTTTTCAGGGACACCATTTATCAAACGAGTTGTTTTTTTAATCGTGAATTGAGAAATGTATCAATTTTCTGACCCATAAAACAATAAATAATATCGCTCTATTGACTCTAAGACATAGACGTTTAATACAGATTACTTATGCGAGAAGAACGTCAGACGATCGTTTTATTAAGGAAATTATCCTTTGTCTGCTCTCATCTGTTTGACGATAATAACATTGAACGATTTTATAATCAGTCCAGGTTTTTTGGAAAGAACTAACTGAAGATCGTATGGTATGGAGTATATCGTTACCTTGAGACATATAATCGTCGGAGGAAGCGCTTAGAGAGAAATCTGAAGACATGCGATGCAGACGAAAGATATCTAAACCAGTAAACATATACTTGCTACGAATATACTGATGTTGTGTCTACGGATGGAAAAATATCAATATAAGCCACTAGAGAAGCAGAAATTCGAGGACCTTTTAGTCCACATGTAACATTTACATTGGTCAGCTTCCTGGTCATCTTTAGAAATGTAAACTGTGAACACTATCGATCTAACATGTGACGTTTCTTACCTTTCTTTCTTACTTACATCAATATTTGGTTTTTCAAGTCAGCACAATGTTCAGTTATATTTCTAATTGTAAAATTAAGTAAGTTGTTTCTATGGATTTTATTTTCAGATACCGTGTCTTTCTAGAAAATATCAACATTATCAATGCTTTGAACAGTTTACCCAAAAAATATGGAGCCGATTCTGCTCGTTTTGGACTCAACCAGTTTGCTGACCTTACTACTGCGGAATTCCATAAGCAGATTCTACAAAGATCAGCACCTCCAACAAAGTCAGTTAACAAGGTACAGTTAAGCCAATCTATATCAGTCATCTATATAAGTCACTCGCCCTACGACAACATGATCTGAGTTTTCAGTTATCGCGTTACTTATTATTTTCAGAAACAAATAATATATTTCCGTATTTCACCTAGCCTCCTGGAAATGTATACCAGAACTCATGTTCATGGAAATTAGAGGAATGTCACTAACACTACTGAGAAAGTGCTAACGGTGACGCTAGTCAAGGCTGTATATTATCAACCACTTTCTATACAGTTATGGGTAACCGTGTGCTATGACCCTGAATTATAACTCAATTACATAAAATTCTACCATTAACGGCAAGTGTGAATGCGATCAACAATCATTCACCTGGGGATAGACAATAGTAAAGTAATTCTGGACTTTGACGTGTACGTAAATAGTAGAAATATGAGAAATAGGAGAAATAGGAGAAATAGTAGAAATAGGAGAAATAGGAGAAATAGGAGAAATAATCGGAAACATTGTAAGATAAGCATTGTTCTAAAACTCACAGAGAAATATGAAAAGAGGGAAAATACATGACGCATAACATAAAGGACATGGCGCTGTTCAGGAAATAGTTAGACACATACACCAATAATGTGTAGGACATGAACATAACTGGAAACAACTTCTACAAATAGAACAAGATGGATGCGATTTATTGACGGGCGACTATGCAGCGCGCGGAGTGATAGGTAAATACATTGATGATATGGAAATTTTCCAGGAATCAAATCACCAGAATGTCATAAGAATCCAGTAAACAGATTGGGCGAGTTAAATTAAAACATATCAAATCAGTTATATGAACAAAGATAGAAAATATTGTGTTACTAAGTACAATTGTGATGGCCTTTTGCATTCTTTAAAACGGTCAGAAAGTGACCAATGTAAAATTTACAAATGGAATGGATAATGAGATTTTCAAATTAGTTAAATTACAAAGACATATAGTCGTCCCTCTCTAGCTTTCACACAAATGCTAAATTTCATTCCAAATGTTACATAATTGCTTGTCCGGACACATTTTATGGAGAAAATGAAAATTTGTCCAAATCTTGTTGACATAATTTATGGACGGTTCCATACATGTTATGGACAGTTATGGATATAACTTAATTGTCCTGTTTACTACTTACCATAAGTTGTCCTTCCAACAAACAGTCATATTGTATTACTTCTAACAATAAACTTGTACTAGACGGTATCTGTCACAATATCATTGTATGTATCATGGACATTATCTGTCACAATATCATTGTATGTATCATGGACATTATCTGTCACAATATTATTGTATGTATCATTGTCATTATCTGTCACAATATCATTGTATGTATCATCGACATTATCTGTCACAATATCCTTGTATGTATCATCGTCAGCTTCACAAGTCGAATCATACTGTTAAAGCACCAGCAGTATTTGATTGGACAGATCAAGAAGGTGTGGTCACATCAATCAAAGATCAAGGAGCAGCAGGAACTTGCTGGGCTTTCGCGGGTTGTGCAAATGTTGAGGTAAATTGTTTGTGGTCAATTATCATTGGTTGTGGTGTAACTTATATTTTACATTTTCTAACAGGACCGTAAGAAAACCCTACATCGTCATTGAAAGATGAAGTAGACCGGAAAGTTAGCTACAAATTGGCATATGTTACTTCAAAGTAGCTAAAAATTGATACTTAATTTTTACATTTTTTTGGGTGAAAATTCAGAATGTGCTTATGAGGTGATGTATTATGCCCGCACTTTATTATTCAAAGATTCAAAACACAAGCGTGTCCTCTCATGAATGCATATACACGCGCGTTGAACATCTGTGTTGATTTGATAATGTCTGTACTGAAGATCACTTCTATCTCCATTTGTTGCGAGCACATTCTTATTCTTCTGTGTTCAGCATCTGTGGTCATGTTATATTATCAGACCTGTCACCAGGGCGAAGATCAGTTTTTCCAGGTCAGAGCGGCTGCCCGGTAGCTTTTGCCTCAAGTATGTATCCTCTGGTCAGGTCTGCTGTCTCTGCTCTTTGTATATTGGACAATCCTGAATGCGAGCACATATCTTGGCGAAGGGACTCGTGAGCGAGCTATAGGGACATTAGCCGTGCCACAAAATTAAGTGTATTGTTCTTAACTATGTATATTGAACTGTGTACATCATACAGATCAGAGTGTTAAATCACTTTTACAGATGCTGTGAGATGGAGTCGGACATTTAATACCAATGTCTGACAAACACATCTCAAAACAGTAGATGTATGGTGAACTGGTCAATGGTAAATGACCAAGCAGTGGACAACAGAAATGTTTCAATTACCCTCTCATAGTGTTTCCAAAAAGCGGTAACATCGATGTCACTACCTAGGAGTCTGTCGCTCAGAGTGGCCTAGTGTATCGCAGCAACACTATGAAAGATGCTTACATCGCCGAAAAGCATTACATCTTAGAAGCACAAAGAAAACTTGCTGCCAGACAAGAAAGAACAACAAACATACAGGCGCCTAATTATAGTCATGCATGCCCCATATGTACCAGGGATTCTATGTCAGGTCTTAACTCTTCTGTCATCCCCGCATACACCTGTGAGGATGCAACAATATAAGTCTGATACTTCTGTCATCTCCGCATACACCTGTGAGGATGCAACAATGCAAGTCTGATACTTTGGTCATCATTTCCTGAGATGGACGGCTATTATTAGTTAGCCATTATCACAAACACAATTCGGTGGAACTTTCTTGTGGCTAAAAGAATGTCATCTATATTATACTGGCGATGCGATTGAATGTTACAATGGTGTTTAAAAATTCAACAATGGTTGAATAGCAAAGTTATATACAGGATATGCTTCAAAATTTATCATTGTTATTTCAGATGTCCAACCATCTGTTCCGCCTTATATATTTCCAACAACTTGATCGCCTTACATACGCCCAACCACTAGACAGCATTATATACGTTCAACCATTGCACCGCCTTATATATGTCCAACCACTGGACCGCCTTATATATGTCAAACCACTGGACCTCCTTATATATGTCCAACCACTGGACCTCCTTATATATGTCCAACAACTGAGCCGCACTATATATTATATTTAATAATGGCAAGCACCTTCTCCTTAAAGATATTATTCTCTATTACAGAGTCTCTGGAATCTGAAGTCAGGTGAAACTGTTGATTTGTCCACCCAAGCCTTGAACGATTGTGATGGCATTGCTGATCTGTCCACTGGTGCCCTAGCTTGTGGTCCCTTAGGAGCCACCATGCCAGGCTTCTACGAATGGGTCATTGTAAGTTATGCATGGTAAAACGAATAAAAGAATCAATAGACGAATGGCGGCAGGAAGTTATAAATATTGCAATATGAATTACTACACGCATTTCAGTCATGAATAGATGTTGCAATATTAATGTATATTACAGTGATGATTAATTATTACAGTGATAGCTGGATATTACACTTATTAATGGAACATTACAATTATGAGTGAATATTACAGTATTGTAGATATTACAGTATTGTGAATATTACAGTATTGTGAATATTACAGTATTGTGAATATTACAGTATTGTGAATATTACAGTATTGTGAATATTACAGTATTGTGAATATTACAGTATTGTGGATATTACAATATGAATGTACAGGGCATTCCACATAGAAAGTGATGTGATGAATAGAATTTAAGATATTGAATCTTCTTCTTCTTCTGCGTTCGTTCTCAAACTCCTGCAGATCAGCAGGATGTAGTCCGGAGAGCGGAATGCGTTGCGTCATAGTTTACAGCATTGTTGCGATATCTGCGTCTTTCGGTCTGACACATCCGTCTTCAGCATGGCTTTGGGTCACTGGCCCTATATGGGATAGGACAGCCAACTCCATCCCATAACCTCCTTAGTCGCCTCGTACGACATGCATGGAAGGTAAACAGTGTTGCTATTCTTTGCTCCCCTTTCATGCCCCGACAACACATGGGCGGAAAAAAATGATGAATGAATGTTGCTGTTATAGAAAAAGGATAATTTCGTGATGTAGCGATGAATTATATTAATCAGCGATACAATGTGAGAAACTAGGTGAAAAATTAATTGATTATAAACAAAGAACTAAGTATATTATTTACCCACTTCATAAATGGAGCTTGACAGAGGAGATAGAAACATTCTTCGCGAATCGTTAGAAACAGTACAATAATGAAATATTACAATAATAATATATTACAATAGATAATATTACAACACTATAGTTAAATTACCAGTTTAACTGGATATATGTTTTAAACACCAATCTCCGAGAAGCTACTGAGTTACGTGCTATGAAGGGTACACTCGGCAGGGTACGTGATGTTTTATTGAAAGATATGAAGTTACAATAGTATAATAACGTAAACCCTCTGCGTCTTCTAAACTCTTGTGAGAAGTAGTTATTGACCTGTGGATAGATCATTTGTGGTAGGTGTGCTTTTTGTTCAAAAAGGTGTTCAAATGTAGAGGATTGACTTCACTGTACTCGATTTCCAATATGTACTCCGTAACTCCCAACGAAGCGGAAAGTCGTCTGCCAAGAGTACCACTCATAGCACGTAACGCCGTAGCTTCAATGGATAATCCCCAAGGATATCCGAAAAAAATCCACTTTATAAACAAGACGACACGAGCCGGATTCGAACCCATCACCTCTTACGTTGGCGAACAGCTTTAAGTACTACGCTTATAAGATCCCGGTGCTTCTTGTTGCTATTCCCAACTAAACACTAGAAGAGTATGAAAAACACAAAAGGGATGCGTACCAACTAAACGAAAGAAACCACATGTTGTGTACTGATGAAACAGTTCTTTTATAATAAATTTCCTTTAGATCTTCACCCTGTTAGACAGATTGAATAAAACCCTGGTGATAATGTGCTCATGATAACGTTCTAGTGATAAAGTGCTCATGATAACCTTCTAGTGATGAAGTGCTCATACTAACCTTCTAGTGATGAAGTGCTCATGATAACCTTCTAGTGATGAAGTGCTCATGATAACGTTCTAGTGATAAAGTGCTCATGATAACCTTCTAGTGGTGAAGTGCTCATACTAACCTTCTAGTGATAAAGTGCTCATGATAACCTTCTAGTGATGAAGTGCTCATGATAACCTTCTAGTGATGAAGTGCTCATGATAACGTTCTAGTGATAAAGTGCTCATGATAACCTTCTAGTGATGAAGTGCTCATACTAACCTTCTAGTGATGAAGTGCTCATGATAACGTTCTAGTGATAAAGTGCTCATGATAACCTTCTAGTGATGAAGTGCTCATACTAACCTTCTAGTGATGAAGTGCTCATGATAACCTTCTAGTGATGAAGTGCTCATACTAACCTTCTAGTGATGAAGTGCTCATGATAACGTTCTAGTGATAAAGTGCTCATGATAACCTTCTAGTGATGAAGTGCTCATACTAACCTTCTAGTGATGAAGTGCTCATGATAACCTTCTAGTGATGAAGTGCTCATGATAACCTTCTAGTGATGAAGTGCTCATGATAACCTTCTAGTGATGAAGTGCTCATACTAACCTTCTAGTGATGAAGTGCTCATGATAACCTTCTAGTGATGAAGTGCTCATACTAACCTTCTAGTGATGAAGTGCTCATACTAGCCTTCTAGTGATGAAGTGCTCATGATAACCTTCTAGTGATGAAGTGCTCATGATAACGTTCTAGTGATAAAGTGCTCATGATAACCTTCTAGTGATGAAGTGCTCATACTAACCTTCTAGTGATGAAGTGCTCATGATAACCTTATAGTGATAAATTGATCTTAAGATATCATTCTATTGTAAATAATGGAATTTGTCACTCATCCCAATAATTGTCCGGTGAAGGTTGCCCAAATATAATGTGTCCCCATCTCTACTTCTATTGCAGAAATGTAGAAATATTGTTGTGATAAAAACAGCCATGATTTACAATTTTGCATTCGCTTACGGATGAAGTTACATCTGTGGGTCTCACCAATAGTCCACTAGGCAAACCACCCATACAACAGAAAACCTTAGTAGATGACATGCCGATACATTGAGGTTCTCTTATGGAAGCTTTGTAGCATGCCATCTATACAACTATAGACCCACTCTGAGCAGAAGGATCTTCAATAAGCATTGAACTAAGCCGAAAGCTGAAGTCTCCGGAGTATGAAATAACGCTCAGAAAAACCACCCCACTGCACATAGGAAGTAAGAGCTAACGCTCGCAATTTCTGGGGTTCTCAAACACCAATAACAAACCCATACGTTCGGTTCTATAGCGGAATGTTACGAGTCTCGAAATGCCAAGGTACCAAACTCAAACCACATCGCACGCAACTACGCATCCGTGCCGTTCAATAAGAAATGGAAACCTACTAGATGTTTTTATATTCCCTAGAAATTCACTACAGCCACAAAGTGAATAATATAATATAGAAGTATCGAGGATTTATTATTAAAGAGAAATCCTTGCGTGCTGCATTGCGATTTTTCTTCAGCCAAAACAATGATGGTTTGATCACTACGTCCTGAATATGATAACCTATCAGCTTGTATATACATATATATGTGTGTGTGTGTGTGTGTAACCCATATACGGATGATCTGAATGTCTCCCTGGTGGCTCATAAGAACAACTAGCATTCTTCTTCTTCTTCTTCTTCTTCTGAGTTCGCTCTCAAACTCCTGCAGATTAGCAGGATGTAGTTCGGAGAACGGAATGCGTTGTGTCATGGTTTATAGCATTGCTGCGATATCTGCGCTATTCGGCCTGACACATCCTACTTCAGCATGGCTTTAGGTCACTGACCCTGAATGGGAAGGGACAAACTAGCATTCAATAGTAAATTCATAGTAGGAAGGTACAAGTTGGCCTCGTTCGCGAACAGTAGATTGAGGCCTTGAGAAATGCGAGGCTGAATGTGGTTACATTTATTTTCATGCTGGGACATGTGGGTGTTCGAGGCAATGTAAGAGCAGATCATCTGGCGTCATGCGCGTTTGTGGCACAGGGCGTTGGGGCAATGGATCGAGCTGACGTTTTGAACTCTTTAAGAGATATAGCACACGAGAGTGAGACTAATGTGGATAATGATTCCTTTTCATTGGCCAGGATTAAAGATCAGGGCTTAAAATGCGGTGTTGCTAAAAGAACATTTTGGCCGGTACTATCAGCAGAAGTATAATAGCGGATGCACTTATGGAGAGATCGTAGCAACTATGAAAGTGTCCAGTTTGCAGTGATGATGATACGACGGCTAACTAACCCATAATAGATGATATTCTCATATATATATATATAGTGAGACTTTCCTGGTGTGGACGGCCCTACATCATTTCATCAATACATTTATATTGTATTTTTTTTTAAATTAATTCCTTTTGATTAGAGGGCTGTTCATATCATAGCATACCAGTGCTCTCGACAATAAAGACCTATTGGCTAAAGTCTTCTTAATGAAACATTTGACTATTATCGTGATTTTCATTGGTCAAAATTATTATATTTTATGTGACAGCTAATGAGAATGAAATGAATAGTCAAATGAGATGTGCTAGAAGGCAGGATTTACTATTAACCAGTAAGTATTATATTGTAGACGGCGTTGGCATACCACTGATCGTAGAAGTCTTATGGGTACGAAAATAAAACACAAGAAAAGCCCTCAATATTGAAGGAAATTATACCAGAGCTCTATTGCTCGTAATTTAAGGCAGTAGAAATAAACATATGTATATAACGAATTAGAAGACGAATAGGAAACCTTGACATGCACATCATAAAGTTTTTGTTTAAAAATTTGACTGTTACAGAAAGAAGGTGGACTCATGAAGTGGAGTGACTATCCCTACTGTGTGGGCACTGGAGAATGTTCTCCTTGTGCACCTGAAGGATACAGGTAATTCATTAATTGATGTCATTATTAATAAAAATAATACTCACGTGGGAGACAGGTAATGGAGTTCTACTGGAAAACAACTGACACACTATCACTGTCGGGTGCCTACATGAATTAATATAGTATACACAAGAAGACACAGAATATAATCATACAAATGACAATACATGACATAATCGACGTATCGGTTCAAAGGGCTTTTTCAAGATACGCACATAACATACAAACATAAAAATACTACAAGTAGAAATGAATACACCACAACAAACGTGTCCGAGTGAAATATGGTAGTGAGATACCGGAAGGATACGAACAGGAAGTACACAAAGACGATAATATTGGTGGAAAGAGAGGAACAAAACGATGACGTAAATGGCACAAATTGAATAAAGACAAAAACCGATCCGACCGAACTAAGCAAAAGAGTAGTCGGAATTGAGTCCAAATGGCTTGATGGTACCCAACTCAAAAATGAGACGATTTTCTAGGACGTACCTAGATCTATCATCGGTGGTGCAGGATCTGATGGCAGTGACCTTAATGTCAAGGACACCGCCGTTGAAGTGATTGGCCACAGGAGTGGATGTTCTGTGTTTAATGGCATACAGGTGGTTACGCTTACGTCTGATCATCATCATGTGACATATTCTTTTTCTAGAACGCGTTTTTCCTTATGGATTCTCTGAACACTCCTCGATTCTGGGCACGTTGACCTATCGCGAGTTGACCTGCCGCAGCCAGAGACATGTTTAAACAATCTTATATATCACTGCACAGTCGTCGTCTTGGGCGTCCTTATCCACTGTTGCCATTAACTCATTAATTCGTTAGCTGATTAATTTCAGCTATTAATCTTTCCATGCTTTAATGTCTCTTTATATGACCAAACAAATCTCAGCTTTCTTGTTATGATATTGTTAAGAAGCCAGCCCTCTTCGACGTTTACTGGTCTTAGCACTTCTTGATTTATCTTTGTGATTGTCACTTCTGATACTTTCTTAATATTTTCTTAACAGGCTAATTACACTTTTTTTAAATATAATCTTAGATAGTTAACTGTATAACCTACTCTTGTCGATTTTAAAATGTCAATGTATCCCTTAGATCGCACATCTTGAACATGGAGCCTCCAAGAATACCATCAACCTATACAAGAATAAGACTAAACCACAAATGTCATCGTGTAGATAACTACATGTCGCAGCTCCGACCTAGCCGATCATGTCTGTAATTAAGAAGTGTTCGTATATACAAAAATTCGATTTATAAAAATAAATCCTTGACTGACGACGAGACCGTAAATTACCAAGAATCTAATTTCTCATCAATGCTTTCACTTCTTCTTCTTCTTCTTCTTCTGCGTTCGTTCTCAAACTCCTGAATATTAGCAGGATGTAGTCCGGAGAACGGAATGCACTGTGTCATGGTTTACAGCATTGCTGCGATATCTGCGCCTTTCGGCCTGACACATCCTACTTCAGCATGGCTTTTGGTCACTGACCCTATATGGGATTGGACAGCCAACTGCACCCCATAACCTCCTCAGTCGCCTTTTACGACATGCGTGGAAGGTAAACAGTGTTGCTATTCTTTGCTCCTCTTTCGGGCCCGGCAACAGACTGGCGGATGCTTTCACAATAAATATCATCAATTTAATACATTTATCATTACTATAGAACGTGTTTTGTATTGTCATTTTTAATCTTGTTTTGTGTATCTGCAATTGATTTCAGTAATCAGTACTGTCCGGGTCCATGGCCAATCAACCCATGTTACGCCGAGGACAGCTGTGCTGCAAACTACGATCCGAGTAAATTTGTTCCTGGACTGAAAGTAAATGACTACCAGTCATTCAGCTCCAATGAGGGCACACTACTGGACGATTTAGTAGAAGTGAGTTCTTCTTTTACACACACAAAATTGTTACCATACTACGAAGAACAAATGGAGATGACGATAGAGTTGCCAGTTTTTTGTTATTTCAAGGCCAAATTGTATACATGTTGCCATTTTTTTATTACTAACACTGGAATTTATGTTTGATAATTTTTCTTATGTTTGATAATTTGACAGCGTATTAAAAGTTAGTACTTTGTTCACTAACTTTACCTGAAAATCTACTGAAATATGTTTTATTGCCCCAAAAAAAAAAAAAATCAACATTGTGGTAACTCATGACAGTGCAAGTCAGACGAGAATTTTTTTCTACGTAGACTCATATTGATGATGGATAGTTGGCCTAGCACAGAGTTGGAATATTTCGTGTTATTTATATTATTTACATACTGCTCAACCCAAAGATCAAGATGGAAGTCAAGAGATAGATGTTAAATATTATTTGTATGCCAACACTCTGCTATCAATGTCACACATGGGCACTGGCAGCATCACAACAGAGAAAACTTACATGTGAGACTTGCATGAGAAAAGTCGCAAGAGTGACCAAACTAGACAAAATGAGAAATGATGAAATCAGCAGAAGAATCGGTATAAGACCAAGCACAGAATACACACAGAAACAACAAATAAAATGGTTTGGACACTTTATGAGAATGAGCAATAACCAACTACCATCAAGAACATATGACATAAGAAGATCCGGATACAGGGCCAGATGAAGACCTAGAACAAAATAGATAGAGAACATCCATACAACACTGAAAAAATACAGATTCAAAGCCAAGGAGACACATCCGGCCATGGGTAGACAACTAAAGCTCGCAGTTGTCCATCCAGTTGTCTCCCCTACGTTTAACGGCAAGTGTGGATATTCTGACCATCATCCACCTGGTGATAGACAATATAGTAGTTTCCTCTTTCGCTGACATGCCGCCCCTTACCTTCACAAAAAGTTATTTATTGTAAGTAATACGTTATCTTTTATTCATCTCTGTTTCAGGTTGGGCCTCTGGTAGCCGGTATTGATGCTTCAGACCTTCAGCATTATCTGGACGGTGTTCTGGAACCCGTCCTTTGCTCCGCCGCTACATTGAACCACGCTGTGTTACTCGTGGGGTACGGCGAAACTAGTGATGGGACACCGTACTGGAGACTAAAGAACTCATGGGGCACAAGATGGGGTGAAGATGGCTTTGGGCGTATTATCAGGGGGGTTGGAGCTTGTGGTGTGAACAGTGACGTGTCATCTGCTGTTCTTGGTTAATTAACTACCGTCTGTTTATTTTTTAGTTGTAAACAAGCGATATTTCTGCACACAAACAAAACAATGGCATACTATTGTAAATAACAAAATATAACAAGTTGACGATACAAACTCAAGAAGCAAAACGTGTGTTTTAAATAAATAATTGTTTACAAGAGAATAAAACAATTACATTAACTTTTTTTATTTTATGATTATTTTATGATTGCTCTGTTGTGTTTCACTGCTTATGTTTTATTATTGTTCTACTGTGTTTCACTGTTCTTATTTGTTTAAATCCATGAAAATTACGATCAATAGAGCTTGTGTATTATTTTGTGCAATTTCTGTTGTTTTGGGAGGGGAAGTCGTCCAACGTCTTCGTTCATGTCTAGTATACTTAAACTCTCAACGGTGTGCAATGTTCTATGAAGAAGCCTCGAACTCAGAGGTAGCAAATACGTAAATGTAAAGATATGCACTTACGGGCCTTTCACAAGAGAAACACTTCACAATTCATGAATGGCATCTACTAGGGAGTTGCATAGTGATTGTTCTTGTAGACGACCAACTATCAAACCGTATCCAGCGATGATCGTTGAGATTCAGAGGTTTAAATTGTATTTAAAATTGTAACAATTTGTCTTCTATTTTCTGTAAGTGAACGTAATAATCTACTATTATAAGATAAGTTTTTGGAACAACTTATTAAATGATCTAAAGACTACAGAACAGATCATGTCGACATGTCAAATATTTTGCCACATGTGGATTAAAATCTTACCTCAAACCACACAACTGGAACTGAGGCTGTGAAACACCTGCGAATATTCTTGCTGACAACTTAATTCTTGGATGAAACATACCTAAATGTATATACATAAACGCAACCCCATTACCTGTAAAGACATGGAGACATCTCACCTAGGTGTATAGATATGGAAGCAACCCACCTACCTGTATAGAGATCCCGTCGAAGACGGATGTTTCGGGCCCATTGTCTCAAACGAAACGGCAACACAACGCAGTTAGATTCTCTTTACTACATTCTGCTGCAAATCTAGTAGGCCCATCGTCATGCTACAAGAGAGTTCCAGTGGGAGTCTTAGAATGAGCACTAAAGATGGAATATAGACATGAAGGCAACCCACCTACATGTATAGACGTGGCGGCAGCCCATCAGTATAGACATGAAGGCAACCCACCTACATGTATAGACGTGGCGGCAGCCCATCAGTATAGACATGAAGGCAACCCACCTGTATAGACATGGAGACACCAAGCTGTACAGTCTAGTGAAGATAGAATACTGATCGCAGAAGAAGAAGAAAGAATCCATGATGCTTTTGTTTTGAATTGGTATTTATTACCCGTAATATGATTCTAGGGACCGCAGTAGTCGGGTAATTCACGGTCTGGCACATTCGACTTCAGATTAGTTTCCTGGTCACTTTTATCTATGCGATTAGACTGCCATATCCTTTCTCAAAATATCCTTAGTCACCTCTTATGACATGCATGCCAGGTTGCATTGTTGCTATTCTTTGTTTCCCTTTTAATCATTCACAACACACATGGGTGTGATCTATTTCGTGACATTTCACAGCACAGTTTACATTTTGGCATCTTATAGTCCATCGGTTCTCAACCTTTTCTGGCTCTGGACCCTGTATTGAGATAAATTTACCACCGTGACCCACCATGTGGTACACCCTGAACCGGTACAGGTGGGTCTGTAGCCTGCAGTGGCCAGTTCTACGCCGACAGATGATAGTCTGTTGTTGCCTATGAAGTTGATGTTTGGGGCCCAGTTTAGGATCGCATAAATTATATTTTCCTATTGTTTGGAGTGATACCTAGATTGTGAAGATGAAAGTCTTCCTGTGTTCTATCATAAACTAGGTCGTCCTATAGAATCTAGGCGGGTTACTATGCCTTCTATAGAATCTCGGTGGGTTTCCTTCACCAGGTATACCTTCTATAGAGTCTAGGTGGCTGCTTTCTCCAGGTATACCTTCTATAGAATCTAGGTGGGTTGCTTTTTCCAGGTATACCTTCTATAGAATCTAGGTGGATTACCTTCTCCATGTGTACTTTCTGTAGAATCTAGGTGGCTTACCTTCTCCAGGTATACCTTCTATAGAATCTAGGCGCGTTGCTTTCTCCAGATATACCTTATATAGAATCTAGGTGGCTTACCTTCTTCGGCTATACTTTCTATAGAATCTAGGTAGGCTACCTTCTCCAGGGTTACCTTCTACAGGTATACCTTCTATAGAATTTAAGATGGGAAGAGGATCCCGTAGCTTGAACACATGTTTATAATTAAAGTCTTGGGACGACGGTTACTCAGTGACCGACGACACATGTAAGATTTGTTAACTAATTGGAAAACAACTTTCTAAAATGTCTAATTTGACAATATTTTTACTACAGATATATTCTCACTATCCAGAAGTCGTGGTGGCTAGATTACTAGAACCAGGACCTCCACTATATTTCGAAAGTTCTAATATAACCAAAGTCTGTGGTTGAAAGTAGCGCACCTACGCACATAAGAAGTACATTTTACTTAACTAAAAAACTCAAAATAACAACACTGTTATCTTCCATGTATGTTATAAGGGACGATTAAGGAGGTTATGGAATGAAGTCGGTAGGTAGATTTGGAGTCCTGGAAAGGAGCACTAGAGACAAATACTCAACTTGGAGTTCTAGAAGAGAGTACTAGGCGCGAGTACACAACGTGGAGTCCTAGAAAGGAGCACTAGAGGCGAATATTCAAGTTGGAGTCTAAACAAAGAGCTTTAGGAGCGAAGATTCAAGTTGGAGTCTAAACAAGGAGCTTTAGGAGCGAAGATTCAAGTTGGAGTCTAAACAAGAAGCTTTAGGAGCGGAGATTCAAGTTGTTCTTGTTCATGCGTTCGTACAACCGCCAAATTCAGTAACGTCGCCTCATGTCCATTATTCTTCGCTGTTATAGAGATATTGAAATACCCGTTGCGGAATCATGATGATTATAAGCGAACTACTCTCGCGGGTAACATCGACAAACTCCAAATTTTAAAATGCAGCGGAAATAGAACATCTGCCTGTGGCTGCGCGTAATGCGTAGTAAACTTTAACATTACATATTTGAACAAGGCTATCAGAATCGGTGAATGGTTATTTCCAACTTGACGGCGATATCTGCGCCTTTCGGCCCTATCGGTCTTCAGTCTGGGATGTGTCACTTTTATCTTTTGTCTGCCATCTCTTCCCAATGTTCTTCCTTGTCGCCTCTTCCGGCATGCCTGGAAGATAAATAGTGTTATGTACGTAGCTGGTGCATGTATGGCGACTATTGTGTATGCTTTTCTTAACCAAACTATTGCCATCTTATCTTCACTATTCCTGTTCTCGTTGACTATCTTCCATCTGTTTGATTTTTGCAGGATTGCTATCTCTGAACCAACATTCTGGACACTGAGACTAAAACATGAATGTTTCAAGCCTAAACGTGTGGTTGTTTGTTGTGCGTGTGTTTGTGTGCGTATATTTGTCTCCTGTACTAAGATAAAATCTGGTTCGCATTTGTGTATGAAGGATATTAGTTGATATAGTTCTTTGCGCATATCGCGTGTATCAATACTAACTATTCTTATTTCTTCTTCCATTTTTGAATTCGTAGCGGGAAAAACTATGCAGCATGTAACAATTATATATGTTTCATGCATTGTATATAATATATAAAATCATATCACATTTGAAAATTTGTCAATTTGTAATCTAATCTTTCTCGGTTTTGTCCAGGACAATTATGAGGTTAGGTGAAGCATCGGATGTTGATTTTGATTTCTGTCTTGGTTTTCTCAGATGGGTTGCGATTTTCTTGGGTTCTGTCACGTTCTATTGGTGTAATATTGTTTTGTGCTTTAGCTTTCTTGTGCGCCTGTGGGGGCGTTGAATAGTCCGTGTCATCGGGTTTTAGTAGTGGTATCACTGCTGTTGGGTCAGTAGAGTGTCTTTGTCTTTTCCTCTTCACTTCAATAAAGTCATGTGAGTCTGGTGTAGCTTCAACCTGTTGGTTTGATCATCCAGTGTCCTGGACTGCCGCAGTGAGCCGACCCGGCACAGTAATCATTACTTTCATAGTGATACCTTTGCTCCCTTTGATACCCAGTTCAGCATAATGGGGCAGGGTTGTTTTTTTTTATCAACAGACCATGCATGATCCACTTGTCTGGAGTTGTCTCTGACTGATTGTGTCTTCTGAATCCCCAGATAGCTGTGCCGCAATTTTGTAGGGTGTCCCAGTTTTCAGAGTAGGTAGCATCCAGTATGTAGTGGCTTTGTCGTTTCTTTTACCACGTGTTCAATGTGTACCTAACACTGGAATCGGTACATTTATATGTCTGTCCATGCAGACGTTCGTAACGGGCAGCATGGGAGTCTTCTTTCAGGAGAACAAACCATTTGAATTGCATTTGTCAAGATTAGCCAGAGTTAACCATAACCCGGAAAAAAATGACACCTTTAAATAACAAATGTATGCCTTCTTTACTAGTTTTATAATGATCAACAGGCAGGGACAAATATTATGAACACACTACTAGTCATATGCTGCGTTACTTCTCTGAAATCTTTTCTGAAAATGTATAATATTTTTTTTTAAATGTATTTGATATTTACACACTCCAACAAGTTGCCGACCTTAGCTCCCGTGACTTTGGAGTGGTGTATTACTGTATTACATAATTAAAAAGGGTACAACATTCTTGTCCGTACGAACACTAATTATTATAACCCTGTTCCCAGACTTCACACTTAGATGTACCGGGTATACGTTACCATAGAATTTACGACTCAAGTGTCACGATTGAAAATTAGTTTCTCGCCCAAGGGCGTGACGGTATTTTCGTGTCGTGGAGACCCGTTTTGCACTGAATCTCCGGTATATAGGTGTTATATTACGGCATCAGGTGGCATCTATTCAGGGCGATCTTGCCCTGGGTAAAAAGCGGAAACGCAGTAAAACAATAAACTGTCTGAACACGTTCACAGAACAGACCAACGAATATCTAATAGCAGATAGTGTCGTTGTGGGAGACACGAAAGCTTTCATGCTCTGGGGACTTCTCGCTGTTATGTTCGATCTATGTCTGTGCTGGTTTCTTATCTTGAATTTCCAATATATGTACGAGCATCGTCACAAGAAACAAAATCAGTACAGACACAAAATTCTGGGTTGATGAGACGTCCTGAATAGGATACGGGTTCGAATCCGGTTCGTGTCGTCTTGTTTATAAGGTGGAAAGCCAAGTACTCATAAACCACACGCTAACAAACACTTTCAACATTACAAGATCAGTTAGACAAGGATGTTCTCTGTCACCCCTACTCTATGTCCTCACTCTCGAACCACTTCTAGAGAAAATAAGGAAAGATGACTCAATTAAAGGGACTTTCCTGCAGGGGAAAGGAGAGCGAAAGTTGCTTGCCTACGCAGACGACACGGTTTTCTTTCCCCCAAATGGAAAGTCGATAGAGAACATCCTACACACCTTCACAGAATACGGGAAAAATAGCGGGGCAAAAATCAACATACACAAATCAATTATAATGGGAATAGGCAAATGGAAACACAAAACTGATTTCCCCCTAAACTTAACACACACAAACAACATGAAACTATATGGCATAACCTTTCCATCCAGTCCAAACACACCACACAAACAAACATGGCTAAATTTAACTTTAAAGATAAGGAACACACTACAAAAATTCAAATTCAAAACATCAACAATATTCGGTAGGAGCACAATTGTCAACACATGCATCATCCCAAAACTCATTTACACAGCAACAGTCTTCGACCCCCCCCCCCCCCCCAGACCAGACAATCAAGGACATCAACAAACACATCCGGAAATTTGTATACAGGAACACACTACACAAGGTAAAACACAAGACACTCATTCAGGCGAAGAAGCAAGGAGGCATCGCCCTCCAAGACATAGCAACAAAGATACAAGCACTTAGAATCAACCACATAGGCCACATCATAAAACATCCAGAACAACACACTCTAGCACATTTCTACATGGGACTCCGACTGACCAAACTGACACCACTGAACAACTCTGTCCCACACCACTTTGGTACACTCCCTCCTTTCTACAAGTCATGCATACAAGCAATACAAGGACACGAGAACCTCCTTCACAAACCAACAAACATGATATACAAACACCTAGTAAAATCACAAGCCCCATCACTACTCACCAGAATCAAACGAGGATACAACCTCTTCATGACAGACTACACAAACACATTCACCAACCTACACAAACCTATAATTACACCTAGAGCCAGGGAGGTCAATACAGACTCATATACAGCATGACACCCACAAAAACACCAGCACAACACTGTAGACTATGCAGAACAAACCAACTAGAAACAGAGGACCATATATTCTTAACATGTAATGCAATCACACATACAAAAAACACG
Organism: Meghimatium bilineatum; assembly: GCA_034231615.1. Taxonomy (NCBI): domain Eukaryota; kingdom Metazoa; phylum Mollusca; class Gastropoda; order Stylommatophora; family Philomycidae; genus Meghimatium; species Meghimatium bilineatum. The sequence goes on along the minus strand of CM067316.1, from coordinate 18,864,120 downwards.
CTCAAAACGATCATAGACACACACACGGGGAAAACAACAGACATATACAAAGCAATCATGTTAAACACACTACCAAAAACAACCACAGACATACACTGCAAAATGCTGACCATACTATCTATATTTAGACTGCTAGTATGGAACTGCAGAAACGCAGCAACACACGATGGAAGTTTTTACAACACACAGACTTTCCACCAAATCTACAGACATTCAATTTGCGACACATACTCTGCCTTTTTTAACTGCCATTATACATGTACTGATTTTAAAACATGTCCTTAAAAATCACCATAAAATGTTTGTTTAAAATGCTTGTTTATAACATGACATCACAACTAAGTTATTTCGATCATATATGTATTTGATAACATGCTTTTAAAAATTTCGTATACACCATATGGAATGCCTGAGGTGTTTTTAAAATGTTTGTTTAAAATGCTTGGTTATAACATGACATCACAACTAAGTTATTTCGATCATATATGTATTTGGTAACATGCATTTAATATTTTCTTATATATATATAAAACACCATATGGAATGCCTGAGGTGTTCTGATTTTAAAAAAATATGTCTCATCTTCACCTCACTGTAAAGCCCACCTCTCATCCCTTTCACCTCACGGGCATCACCTCACTCCACAAAGTAAATCACCATCATCATGCCTCTGTAACATGTCAAAATGATCAATAAAAATTATTTTTTTTAAATATAAGGTGGATTTTTTCGGAGATCCCTGTGGATTATCACTTGAACCTACGGAGTTACGTGCTATGAGTGGTACTCTCGGCAGGCGGCGTGCCGCTTCGTTGAGAGGGATGGAGTACATATGGGAAATCGAGTACAGTGATGTCAATCTTCTACGGCTTTTAAACCCTTTTTTATGCTACCAATTGCCACAAGGCTGTTCTTAGTTGAGGTTGCGTTGACAAATCTATTTAGTAGTAATATCATAGTGGTTTAATATTGAGTTATTTTATTTCTTTGATGTTTGGTACTGATACAAGTGAACAATTGTGACGCAGGCTGGAGTTCCCGATAGTGAGTCAAGATAATGGAATAGAATTATATAAAAGGTAAGGTGGGTCCCATGGCATCTGCCGTCGGGGATGAAGATAACTCTTCATGTACTAAACCCCAGCAACTATTATGTGGGTTGACCAGTTCCCTTCCTTGCTGTTTTACCTCGCCTAACTCATGCGTCAGGTACTCATTTACAGCTGATAATCATAGAATCATATGTAGTGTATATACGATATTACATTCCACTAAAAAGCGTCTTCCTACTAAACGTACACAAACACCAAGCGTATCAGTGAAGGTATTTACACTACAAAGTAGGGTTTGAAAAATAGTTTATAGACTCGTTACAATGCTCCTCTCCACGGAAATCTTTAGAAATTTTTTTACAACATTATATACATTTACATCTGAAAGCGACAACAATAGACAGTGAAATATGATGGTTTTTGTCCGCGAGTTAAAATGGGAAATGTTGGTACTTTTCATTTAGCGAAATGAGTGATACATGAATGACAACAAATTCATTGATGAATAGAAAAATGCGATTATTTACATAATTCCATACATTTTCATGGATGTGTTGTCCAGAAGTTGTATAAATTTCAAAAACAAATGCACTTGAAATACGTGTACACACAATACTCATTTAAAACACGAGTACACACAATACTCATTTAAAACACGAGTACACACAATACTCATTTAAAACTTCACCGGTAAATATTTAATCAAACACTAGAAAACTTAGAAATCTTTAGTAAAAAGCGAAATATTTGAGCGTCCTTAACAATTTTATTTTTCAATATTTATTTGCAACAAAGAAACATTTACAAAACAATATATATTTCACATGTTCAGTGTGTATTTTGTTATGAGATGATTTGTCAACATTCACGAAAAAATGGGATGTTAGTGTAATGAAAAATATAGTGTGTAACGATTACTAAATTTTTATCCTAGCTCTTATACTTTCCAAGAAAATATGCACATATCACACACATGCACATATATATATATATATATATATATATATAGAAAGAGAGAGAGACGAAACAAAAAAATGTTCACAAGATAAAGACGGCAGTGTTCATTGTCTATCACGAACAAACGTTCCTCGTGAGGCACTGGATGATAAAGTGCCTGAAGCTGTTTGCAAGAAAAAGTAATTTAAAAGGCAACATACAATAAAAATGTACAATAAAGAAACTTATCACATCATATTGAGGAGAACGCTGGAAGTGAATAACCTCAAAGTAATGAAATTCAAGAAGATGCTAGAGGCAAGAAAAATTGGAAAAGATCTAGTGTGATCCATAAGGACACGTAATGTGAAAGTGATGTACAAGATATAAAATATCACAAAAGAAAAATCTTTGATAAACCAATTTTTTTAAGGTGATAGATAGGTAGGTAGGTTAATGAGTTTGCCTCTTTTGGAGAGGCGTGCTCTTTCAACCAGCGGACAAAGTCCAATTAGGTTATATCAGGACACACTACCATAAAATATTAGAGGTAACAAAAACCTTATATGTATGTTCTTAAAGGTGATAGATTTATGCGTTTGTGAAGAGAAACGGTACTAGGTAGGTTTGCCCTTTTTTTTTGCTGTTTTTAGAATAATCTACACAAATAAACATATATTATGAACACATTAATGGTAATATATTGCAGTGCATCATTACGTGTCTGACCTTTTCACTAAAAATTTACAATTTAAGAAACATGAATCAGCAAGATTTAGAAGCAGTTTATGGTATATTATAGTTCTTCACATCATAGCTAGTTAGCTCCCTTGAATTGGTGGTGCTTGATAATGAAGGGTATATAATTCTTATATGCACAATCCCTACTTACTACATCTGTGCTCCCAGACTGCACACTTGGCTGTGCCGTGTAAAGATAACAATCGGGGATACATCACATTGGATTTCACGCGTGGAACTTCGTCCTGTTTGAAATGAAAGCTTCTTACCGCAAGCCATGAGAGTAATCCCGTAGTCTCGCGCGGACAATGGATTTTCGGTAAATATGTGTCATCTTACGGCATCAGTCCGTAACAACGTAGAGCGATCTCACCCTGAGTGGAAAGGTTGAACTGTCTGGACCAGAGTAGAGGACCATCCGACTAAAGTTTGATAAATAAAGATAGTGTTAGCAACAAAGCAGCTGATGCTGTCATTCAAATAGTACGGTTCACACAGATCAAATAGCAGACGCCACAAGAATGTGTTCCTGTGTTTCACGGACACCTGTGTCCCTTTCAATGTCTGTCCACTGGTTAATTGCTCGCTTTCCGACGTATCGCTGTCGTGCCCTCCCATTGTGACCGAGAGGAGCACATACGCCAAACAATTTTGACATCGCCACCAACAATGATACTTGCTAACGGTAGGAGGAAAAACGTGTAATCTTAGGAACATCTTTCAAACGAACCGACTGACAGCTGTGACAGAAGTGTGAAAAATGATCACGGCGCAAGGAGTCGACCGTAATTATGTACCCTGATTTCAATCAGCAATAATCCAACACCTTTGCAGTGACAAGGGAGATAACTATCTCAACTCTGAGAGTATCTATACATTATTACTAAAACAAATTTCAGTCCTGCTGTAAATATTATAGAAATGAAAAGTTTAATTACTAAATTTGAAATTGTTGCCTAGAATTTGAATACTAACCAGGAATTTATATATAGAATTTTTTCATGCATATTGATAAATCCAACGACGTTGAAGAAAGTTCACGTGTACGGCATAAGGGGGTCTTTTTCACCTCGTTGTTATAGTTTAACTCTGGTTTCTCTTCACAAACGCATAAATCTTTCGCCTTTTACTAAAGATTTCCGTGGAGAGGAGCAATATAATGAGTCTAAAGACTATTTTTCAAACCCTACTCTGTAGGGTAATACCCTTCAATGATACGAATAGATAACATCAAGTAATGTCCTGGACGTGATTTCTCAATACTCTCCGGAATAGTTGCGTGGAGAGCCTTTTGTGCTGTCCAGTGTGGTACACCTACGACCAGGGCGGGTTACGGGACTTATTATTATATCGTACGTTTAGTAGGGAGATGCTTTTGAATTGAGTGTAACCTTTTTTTAGAAATGATTATATCATGACTTGTTATCTTCACTCATTATTGGGAAAGCCAGCCAGTATCACAACTGTTTCATCTGAATCCAGTACCTCGGTATGCAGTGACCACGGATGAGTTGTAATTGACAGCCACGACGGTAATAAACGTTTATTAGAGGGCGATCTGGTTAGTTGGTCAGGAATCTTCACCCTATGGTTTCTCCTCACCTCTGCGTTGAGCTCGATCTCTTTGTGTAATAGAATGCCTATTAAATCTCATTCGGTAGAACAAAACTTTGGTGGAACAAAACTATTCAATGACGTTTCATAAATATTTTTATTCTCTGACCTGGAGTATCTGTTGGTTTAAAGTGAAAACGTCTCCATGTGGACCAGGTCAATGCGTTCTTCATGTGAATTCGGGTATTGTTTTACTATTCTAAAAGTAAGAAAAGTGAGACAAGAATCTAACTTTTCATAGACACTATACATGTATAGTTACATTGTAGATGTCATACATAAAATGACAGCTGGAGACATAGCCAAAGGAAGTTCTACTCGAATTGAAATTGTTTCATAAAGCTACATTTCAACCACACACAACTTTACACATATTCAAACAGGTGACACAACACATACTATTAGCATATGTGTATGTTCGTCCGTCACATGATGATGATGTGTATGTTCGTCCGTCACATGATGATGATGTGTATGTTCGTCCGTCACATGATGATGATGTGTATGTTCGTCCGTCACATGATGATGATGTGTATGTTCGTCCGTCACATGATGATGATGACCATTTGTTGCATCAACTTTTGAAAATTGTGTTATAATAATGTCCATACCTAATAATTCGTAGATGTTTATAATAAGCCATATTCGAGGTGTAAATGTCCATGGACAGTTCGGACATGGAATGACCATTGTAGAAGGATTTTCTTATATTCGTGACCTTCTAGCTACTCTTCACTGTTGAGCTGCTGCATTTCTCGTGGTCACAAGATGATGCGCCCTTTTTGACCGTAGAGCGCCACGTAGATCTATTTTGTGCAAGTTCTTCCCATGTATATATATAAGCATATATAGAAATATGTCAATAGTCGCATTAATCAAATGTCAGCCTTTTATCACTCATTTGTAAAGGTCCACCATTCCACATTTCAACACACGAGCAAAATTCATCACATTTCATATGTCTACTGTTGTTATTTTGATATCTGATGCAAATGTTGAATCTAAAATGAAACGTTTTTGGTCCAAAGAGTTCAACGTTAAAATGCCAGCGCTCCTTTTTTTGGAATATGTTTATGCACTGCTTTAAGCCATTTTTATCCAAGATAGGTTTCCCTTTGATAATTCTTTTCTATCTATTACTACCGGTTATGTTGAACTCCAGTCGTGTAATCAAATTTTCCAAGAAAAAGGCTTGCCACATCCCGAGTCATTGTGCCCTTCTAATTGATCTAAGCCAAAGGAAAACAATGTAGCTAGTGTCACCCTTCTCTGTGTTGCGAATTACATCTCAAACTATCTCCCAACCTCATAGACTGTGTGCATAAACACAAATGACAAAGCGTAACAAATGAAAAAAAATACTTATACATGATGAAGTGTTAGACAGGTTCCACAAGAAGATAACCTCAATATATAGTCATAGCATCGACAATGGTTTTCTGTTGGATGAGTGGTTTATCTGGTGGGAAATTGAAAAGATCTACAGACATTTCACATGCAGTGACCAAAAATACGATGAGTGATTTGTAACACTACATTTTGCCATTTTTTAGTTTATCCGTCTGATAAAGATATGGTCAAGGGGAGAGAACCATTAAAATAGTGTGTATATTTCTTAAGTTTTCTAATTAGATATTCCAACACATAATAACATTGACAACTATTGTTTTATGAATATTTATTGCTAGTGAAATATTTCAAATACTGAAATACCAGAGCACAACAATAACTAAATAATGACATTGATAAATTAATTATAATTAACAGCAAATGTGATACCTGAGCTACTTACCATTGTAATCATGTTTCTCAAAAATATGTTTTAAAACTGAGAAATGTTAAAAGGGACGTTATAACGTGTAAAATGTATATTAATTGTTATATATAAGTTCTTATACAATAAATATGTTATATATATCCAACGTGAGATATATAGTATAATATGTATTTATTGTTTCATCAGCAAAGTAAATAATTTATAGTGTTCTTGTATAATCATTCTCCGTTTCAGTGCATTCAGTCAAGTACACCATCAGCTTATTGCATGCTATGCACAATGCGGACAAGATATTTTCTTTTATATGGTAACTCTGGGTCCTCTTCAAAAAAATTTTAACGCACAAATCTTTCGCCTTTTACTAAAGATTTCCGTGGAGAGGATCTAAATACTGAGTCTATAGACTATTTTTCAAACCCTACATTTGTAGGGTCATCAATACTAATGAATATTACTGCTACTCCTTCTCCATAATGTGGTTTCTGAGAAGAATGAAGAAAATACCATGTGCAGCTAAGAAAACTGATACAGAGGTTCTCATTGATGCTTGCGTAAAAAGATCAAACATTAAGGACAGATGGTTGGTTGGTTGGTTGCTGATCCAGCGGTCCGTGGGCTCATGCCCTTTGATCTAATGGCATTATATTGCTGGGATGTCTGTGGATTTTCGGCCCACCCCGGGACAGAGTCAAATAATAACTATCACACCTCCTGGGAGGTAGGTTTCAACCTTTGCACTGCTCCTAGCCACTGTAGCCAAGATAGGGTTCACTGTGCTCATTCCCCGCCACCAATTGACTACTGGTTATGCCGAACTTCGCTATTGCTCCAGGCATGCAACCAAATGTTCAATTCAATAAGGATTGTCACGTCCTGAGTCACTGTGCCTCTATGATGGGCCTCAGCCATAGGAAAAACAGTGATGTCAGTTTTCTCCTCCCCAGTGCTGCGCAGTACATCTCTGGCTCCCTCCCAACCACAGAGGGTGCATACATATATTCAGGCAAACATGAAAAAACATTTAAACAACAAAACAAAATCATAACTGTATAGATGACATGCCATGAAGCTTCTATAAGAAGATAACCTCAATATAACAGCATGACATCCACTAAGGTTTTCTGTTGCATGGGTGGTATGTCTAGTGGGCCATTGGTGAGACCCACAGACGCAACCACATGCGTATTAGGGACAGATAGTCAAGGTGTTCCTAGGGTATGTGCTGAGAAGAACACAGCTTGAAAACTTAACCACTGGAAAGGTCAAAGGGAGAAAAGATAGGGGATGGCAAAGAGAAAAGTTACTAGATGGACTTCTATTGTCACGGTAGAAGCTCACCAACCGAGCTTATTGACAGCACAAGAGACAGATTCGTAGAAACACATGATCGCCTACGCCATTCGGCATGACACTTGATTGCTGAATTCTTCTTCATCGTTGTTCAGACAGACATCAGTTTACAGCACTAATAGTTTCAATGAATTGTATGTGATTCGCTTCAGGCAATGACAGCTGAAGGAATAGCTACATGAAGTTTCGAATTGAACATGTTTCATAAAGCTACATTCCAACCACACACAACTTTACACATATTCAACCAGATGACAACACATACTGCGAGCATGTATGTGTGTTCGTCCATCACAAGTGATGATGACCAGTTGTTACATCAACTTTTGAAAATTCAGTTAGAATTAAGTTCATGCCCCAGAAAGCTAAGAAACCTCCCCATTGCAAATAGGAAGTAAGAGCTAATCGCTCATAATTCCTGTGGTTCTCAAATAAACATGTCCATCGTATGTGCAAATAAAAATTGGAAAAAAAAAAAATTACTAAAAATTTCCGTGGAGAGGATCTAAGTACGGAGTCTATAGACTATTTTTCAAATCTACAATATAAAATGTAGTGTCTATGAAAAGTAAGACACAATCCGAATCCACATGAAAACGCATTGACCTGGTCCACATGAAAAAACATTGACCTGGCCCACATGAAAAAAATTGACCTGGTCCACATGAAAACGCATTGAGCTGGTCCGCATGAAAAAATATTGACCTGGTCCACATGAAAACGCATTGTACTGGTCCACATGACAACATATTGACCTGGTCCACGTGAAAAAAACATTGACCTTGTCCACATGAAAAAACATTGACCTGGTCCACATGAAAACATTTTGACCTGGTCCACATGAAAATGTATTCACTTTTGACACAGATATACCTCAGATCACAGAAGAAATATATTTGTGAAACATCCTTGAATAATTTTTGCTTTATCAAAGAACAGTACCAGGCAGAGGGTGAATCAAAATGTGGGTCATTACGGGATAATGCGTCCACACATATTCCAACCTGTATTTAGGCTTGATTTTATACAGCTGACGTGATGCCGAGATAAAACACACGCAGCTTCTGCGACCAATCATTCGATCTGCGAGCAACGCACTGAGAGGCCCCCTCTTTCCCCTCCCCTGGGGGACCGATGGATGCTGTGTTGTATGTGCCTTTAACGAAATTTCTTCATTTAAAGCGTAGACATATCCCGTAAAGTACTGGAAATCCTACTAGACAAAGATGTTTCGCTCGACGCAGAGGTGTTGTAGGAAGACTGGGGCGAAGATTCCTGACCGACATTCCCAAAAACGGCGTCTAATTAAAATTGTATTGCGCTGCAGCTGTCAATTACCGCTCACAGTTACACAGTTAATCTGCAGCAAGATTATTGACGAAATGTGAAACAATTGTAACACTGACTAGCTTTCTTTCGTCATCGTCATCAAGTGCCGTCTCCGCAACGAAGGTTGGCTGCAACGTATCTCCAACATCTCCTGTCTCTTGTCTTGGTGGTGCACTCTGCTAGACTGTAACCTGTCCATCGTGTAATGTTACTCTCCCACTTGTATCTCTGCCTACCTCTTGCTCGCTTCCCTTTGACTTTACCCTCAAGTAAGGTCTTCAATAGGGTGTCATGTCTTTTAATGTGTCCAAAGTATTTTATTTGCCTGCTTGCTTTCTTTATAAGATAAATATAACAAGAGACATGGTATAAGGATACTACACTTAATGAGAAAGCATCATCCTGTATACGAGATGAACAATTCGTGAACTTGGAATCCAATGTTTTGTTAGAAAGGCACAATTGTACCTTTTTCAAATAATAAATATTTTAGGCACGTCCATAAGGACGGCGGATAGTGGAAACGATTGAGTGAGAATAATAGTTCTTATATTATTATATCTGTATACAGAAATGTGGAAATGTCTTATAGTGAGCATTTGTGTTTCAATTAGTTAAAAAATAAATATTCTGTAAAATATTTACTTTGCACAAAAATTAAATTTCGCAAGTTGCATCAATATTTACTGCAGTAAGATACTATTGAATTGGTGTCAAAATTTGTGAAATAAATCGATATCTAAATTTATGATTATCTTTTAAATTAGCTCCCGTAGTTCAAGTTACTGCCCTTTGTAAATTAAATAAATGGTATATGGGAAGATAATTAGCTTTCCCATAGATGCCGCGCCCACAGCTCCATCAAACACATGTCCCTGGACCCGATAAACATACACGTCGTATTCACCAAAGCAGCGGCAGATATAGGAATAAATTCGTTACAGAGACTGTGTAAAATAATCACGAGGAGGAGGAAACTGACATCACTGTTTTTCCTATGGCTGAGGCCCATCATAGAGGCACAGTGACTCAGGACGTGACAATCCTTATTGAATTGAACATTTGGTTGCATGCCTGGAGCAATAGCGAAGTTCGGCATAACCAGTAGTCAATTGGTGGCGGGGAATGAGCACAGTGAACCCTATCTTGGCTACAGTGGCTAGGAGCAGTGCAAAGGTTGAAACCTACCTTCCAGGAGGTGTGATAGTTATTATTTGGCTCTGTCCCGGGGTGGGCCGAAAATCCACAGACATCCCAGCAATATAATGTCATCTAATGGCATTAGGTCAAAGGGCATGAGCCCACGGACCGCTGGATCAGCAACCAACCAACCAACCATCTGTCCTTAATGTTTGATCTTTTTACGCAAGCATCAATGAGAACCTCTGTATCAGTTTTCTTAGCTGCACGTGGTATTTTCTTCATTCTTCTCAGAAACCACATTATGGAGAAGGAGTAGCAGTAATATTCATTAGTATTGATGACCCTACAAATGTAGGGTTTGAAAAATAGTCTATAGACTCAGTATTTAGATCCTCTCCACGGAAATCTTTAGTAAAAGGCGAAAGATTTGTGCGTTAAAATTTTTTTGAAGAGGACCCAGAGTAACAATAAAAAAGAAAATATCTTGTCCGCATTGTGCATAGCATGCAATAAGCTGATGGTGTACTTGACTGAATGCACTGAAACGGAAAATGATTATACAAGAACACTATAAATTATTTACTTTGTTGATGAAACAATAAATACATATTATACTATATATCTCACGATGGATATATATAACATATTTATTGTATAAGAACTTATATATAACAATTAATATACATTTTACACGTTATAACGTCCCTTTTAACATTTCTCAGTTTTAAAACATATTTTTGAGAAACATGATTACAATGGTAAGTAGCCCAGGTATCACATTTGCTGTTAATTATAATTAATTTATCAATGTCATTATTTAGTGATTGTTGTGCACTTGTATTTCAGTATTTGAAATATTTCACTAGCAATAAATATTCATAAAACAATAGTTGTCAATGTTATTATGTGTTGGAATATCTAATTAGAAAACTTAAGAAATATACACACTATTTTAATGGTTTTCTCCCCTTGACCATGTCTTATCAAAAAGATATAACTAAAAAATGGCACAATTTAGTGGTACACATCACTCATCGTATTTATGGTCACTGCATGTGAAATGTCTGTGGATATTTTCAATTTCCCACCAGATAAACCACTCACTCATCCAACAGAAAACCATTGTTGAACCTGTCTAACACTTCATCATGTATAAGTATTTTTTTTCATTTGTTACGCTTTGTCATTTGTGTTTATGCACACAGTCTATGAGGTTGGGAGATAGTTTGAGATGTAATTCGCAACACAGAGAAGGGTGGATAAACCTATCTTGGATAAAATGGCTTAAAGCAGTGCATAAACATATTCCAAAAAAAGGACCAATGGCATTTTAACGTTGAACAATACATGTGACCGACGTTTGGACCAAAAACGTTTTATTTTAGATACAACATTTGCATAAGATATCAAAATAACAACAGTAGACATATGAAATGTGATGAATTTTGCTCGTGAGTTGAAATGTGGAATGGTGTACCTTTACAATTGAGTGATAAAAGGATGACATTTGATTAATGGGACTATTGACATATTTCTATACATGCTTATATATATAATTACATGGTACATGGAAAGAACTCGTACAAAGTATATCTACGTGGCGCTCTTTGATCAAAAAGGGCACATCATCTTGTGAAAAGATGAGAATGCAGCAGCTCAACAGCGGAGAGTAGCTAGAAAATTACTAGAAAGCTAGAACAAAATTTTCATGCAGTGGTAATTACATGTCCGAACACAGTCCAAGGACATTTACAACTCGAATATGACATATTAACCATCTACGAATTATTAGGCATGGACATAAATCTAACTGAATTTTCAAAAGTTGATGTAACAACTGGTCATCATCACTTGTGATGGACTAACACACATACATGCTCGCAGTATGTGTTGTCATCTGTTTGAATATGTGTAAAGTTGTGTGTGGTTGGAATGTAGCTTTATGAAACACTTTCAATTCGAAACTTCATTTAGCTATTCCTTCAGCTGTCACTGCCTGAAGCGAATCACACAATTCACTGAAGCTATTGGTACTGTAAACAATCAACACAATTGGTGTTATCCACAATGTAACATTACATTTACAGTGTCTATGAAAACTAAGATTATTATCGCCATTTTAGAATAGTAAGACAGTACCGGAATTAACATGGAAAACGGATTGACCTGGTCCACATGGAAACGTTTTCACGTTAAACCAAGAGATACTACCGGTCAGAGAACAATCCCTGAATAGTTTTTATTCTATCAATGTCTAGTTTCAGCGAGATGTTTAATGGGAATTCTATTGCATAAAAAGGTCTCGATCAACGCAAAGGTGTTTCACGAACACTGGGGAAAAGAATCCTGACCGACTACCCAGACCGCCGTCCAATAAACTTTTATTGCCATCGCCGCTATCAATTACCACTCCTCCAGGGTACTGACGGAAAATAAACAATTGACAACGGCTGGCTTTCCCAATAACCAGGAAATATAACAACATATATAAATAACCAAATGGTCAGAGGGTGTCCGACAAAGTGGAGGGTGCCGCAGTAGCCTAATTAACAAATAGTCAAGCAAAATGAATTAAAGAGGTTACTAAACACTTACCTTGCCTATTAATAAACATATATTAAAAAAGTATATATAAAATAACATACAATAAAACTAAACAGGACAATTCTCCACGTATCGGCTCAAATTGAACCTTTTTCAAGAGACAAACAACAGAAAACACCACAATAAAAAACAAAATAGATGACTTTATATTTCATCAAGCCCCGTCTCCATAATGCAGGGATGGAAACGCATCTAGTAAAATAGAAAATGCGTGTATTCATTATAAACAAACTGGAAAATTAGAGGCACTATAGATGTGGTTGGGATGTTTATAATGAGTGCAAGAATAATAAAAGAAAAAGATAAGAAAAATACCCATTTTGTCACTGAAGACCTGAGGATGAAGCCTAACTAAAATATTACAATGTCCAAGTAGATTTGCCTATTACATGTATATGGTAGAAGTATGAAGGCTTTTTAGTCAAAACGTCGTCTGTCCCTGTATCTCCTTGTTAGGTTGTTTTATGTTTTATTTTGGTAATCATCATCATCATCAAGTGCCGTCTCCGCAACGAAGGTTGGCTGCAACGTATCTCCAACATCTCCTGTCTCTTGTCTTGGTGGTGCACTCTGCTAGACTGTAACCTGTCCATCGTGTAATGTTACTCTCCCACGTGTATCTCTGCCTACCTCTTGCTCGCTTCCCTTTGACTTTACCCTCAAGTAAGGTCTTCAATAGGGTGTCATGTCTTTTAATGTGTCCAAAGTATTTTATTTGCCTGATCTTTATTTCTCTTAGTAGTTCTTTCTTCATATTAAGTGTTTTAGCACCTCTTTATTTGTTTTCTTCTCTTTCCATGATGTTCTCCCTATTCTTCTATATACCCACATCTCAAAGGCATCAATTTTGTCTTCTAATTGTTTATGTAGTGTCCATGTTTCTGAGCCATACATTAATATGGAATAGAAGTAGCATTTTATAATTCTCATTTTTAACTTGTTTTTGGTACATTATTTTGGTAATACATCTGCCTATTTGTGTGTATCTTGACATTTGCCCTGTGTTACTCCAGCCATCTTCTTCCTGTTTAGGGTTCTTACACTACACTGGAACATTTATCCCTTGATCTGTCACTGAAATAGTAGATTCAACACAGATCAAATAGCACACGAATGTGTTCATGTGACAACTGACAACCTATTTCACGAACACCTGTGCCCCTTGCAATGTCTGTCCGGTGGGTAATTGCTTTCGAACATATCACTGTCTGATCTCCCATTGTAACCGCGCCTTGTTCGGAACATTTCTCCAGGGACGGCTTCAACACCAAGCAGTTTGACACCACCACGAACAATGACACTGGCTAGAGGTAGGAGGCAAAACGTAATCTTAGCAACATCTTTCCAGCGAACCCACTGATCAATGGGACAGAAGTGTGAAAACTATGATCACATGATCACAGATAAGGAGCCGACCGTAATTATATACCCTGATTTATATCAGCAATAATCTAACACATTTCATGTACAAGGGGGATAACTATCTCGACTCTGCGAGTATCTACACATTCTTACGAAATTTCTTAATCCTGATGTAAATATTACAGAAAGAAAAGTTTAATTACTAATTTTAAAATTATTGCCTAGAATTGTGAATACCAACCACGAAATCATATAAAAAAACATTTTCAAGCACATTGATCAATTCAACGACATTGAAGAAAAATCACTTGTACGGGATAAGGGGGTCTTTTTCACCTCGCTGTTGTAGTTTAACTCTGGTTTCTCTTCACAAACGCATAAATCTTTCGCCTTTTACTAAAGATTTCCGTGGAGAGGAGCAATATAATGAGTCTAAAGACTATTTTTCAAACCCTACTCTGTAGGGTAATACCCTTCAATGATACGAATAGATAACATTAAATGAGTTTGACATTATGTTTCAACACTTCTTCGATGTCCAGGAATGTCCAGATCACGAAGGTTTCTGTCTCTCCGAAAAGCGACTAGTGGAAGAGAGGGAAATGCAGAACTGGAGATGGGATCTAACTGGAGGATAGAGAAATGTCGTAATAGGATAAGTAGTGCCGGCATATTATGGGGATGAAAAGTGATAGCCAGTATTGGGCGATCAGAGGTATGTTTAATAGATGGTACGAGGGCCACTGAGTAACGTCAGTCCTTGGAATATCGTCTCATTTGTTCATATGCATGTTCATCAATAAAACCCATAACCCTTCAGGGTCGTAGGGGTACCACATTGGAAGCTTCAGCACACAGAGTCCTCCAGCGAATTCTATCCTCAGCGATGCGGATGAGTGTGGAAATATCTAGCCCTGTCCATTCCTTGATGTTGTCTGTCCATGTCTTTATTTGTCCTCCTCTGCTTCTTCCACCCTCGACAGTTCCCTGCAGTATTGTTTTTGACAAGGAATCTTGCCTGCATACATGTCCGAACCATGCTAGTTTTCGTCGTTTCACTATTGAAAGCAATGGTTCCTGGACACCTGCACACATCTCTACTTTATTTCTTACGTACACATTGGTCTTATGTTCCCTATAGGAAATTCGTAGAATTCTTCTGTAGCATTTATACTCGAAAGCCTGTAATCTTCTCTCCATGTCCGCAGTGAGTGTCCAACTCTCACAACCATACAACACAACGGAAAGCACCAGCGACCTATACAGTTTGATTCACTCCAACACTGATGTTGCTTTTCCAAATCACAGTTAGCCTTGACAAGGACGCTAAAGCCATCTCCAGCCTTATTTTTAAATTTTTAAATGCATGTTCATATTTATGTATATATATGTATATATATTTATGTGAGCGCTTGTTTATGTTAATGCACGTATCTCCATTCTGTGTCAATATGTATGCCTATTCTGGTGTGAGCCCTTTCCTATGTGTGGATACATTTACATGCCTGTGCATTTTTTGTGGGTATCCTTCACACATCTGTGTCCATTTTGTTACATATTTATTTCTTAACTCTTGGTGTGTGTATACATTTCTATGTATGTTTAGGTTTGGTTTTAATTATATGTTTATGTCTATATTTGGTTTCACATTCATTCCATGCGTTTTCAAATGAGGATTAATCTTGTATCCTTCCTTCCCCAAACCCACTCACCCCACCACCACACAACCTCATCATTACTCATCAATCATTATCATATGCCATTCTGGTTGGCGTAGGCGACCATGGTTCTCTGTTCACAGTATTGTTATCAGGATCGTTGTTTCCATGCCTTGCTAGGTTGTCAAACGAATATTTTCTCACGTCCCCATCTGTCTCTGCTCCCTTCAGTCTTGCCTGTTGTGACTATGTTCTTAAAACCTGCCTGTCTGATAAAGTGACAAAAGGGGTATTTTTCTTATCTTTTTCTTTTGTTATTCTTGCACTCATTATAAACATCCCAACTACATCTATAGTGCCTCTAATTTCCCACTTTCCAGTTTGTTTATAATGAATGCACGCATTTTCTCTTTTACTAGATGCGTTTCCATCCCTGCGGCATGGAGACGGGGCTTGATGAAATCTAAAGTCATCTATTTTGTTTTTTATTGTGGTGTTTTCTGTTGTTTGTCTCTTGAAAAAGGTTCAATTTGAGCCGATACGTGGAGAATTGTCCTGTTTAGTTTTATTGTATGTTTTTTTAAAATATATTTGTATTAATAGGCAAGGTAAGTGTTTTAGTAACCTTTTTAATTCATTTTGCTTGGCCAAAAAAATTATAACAGTGATGAAATAATAGTGTCTTTAAAATGTTAATTCAAAAGCGTCTTCCTACTATCTTCATCTGGTATCATATCCTGAACAGGATGTAGCAATCATCAAACCTTTCGAAACCTCAGCCTATCCTTCTCTGTGATCATGTGTTCATAGTTTTCACACTTCTGTTCCATTGATCAGTGGGTTCGTTGGAAAGATGTTCCTAAGATTACGTTTTGCCTCCTACCTCTAGCCAGTGTCATTGTTCGTGGTGGTGTCAAACTGCTTGGTGTTGAAGCCGTCCCTGGAGAAATGGTCCGAGCAAGGCGCGGTTACAATGGGAGATCAGACAGTGATATGTTCGAAAGCAATTACCCACCGGACAGACATTGCAAGGGGCACAGCGCACAGGTGTTCGTGAAATAGGTTGTCAGTTGTCACATGAACACATTCGTGTGACCGTGTGCTATTTGATCTGTGTTGAATCTACTATTTCAGTGACAGATCAAGGGATAAATGTTCCAGTCTAAACAGGAAGAAGATGGCTGGAGTAACACAGGGCAAATGTCAAGATACACACAAATAGGCAGATGTGTTACCAAAATAAAACATAAAACAACCTAACAACGAGATACAGGGACAGACGACGTTTCAACTAAAAAGTCTTCATACTTCTACCATATACATTTAATAGGCAAATCTACTTGGAAATTGTAATATTTTAGTTTGGCTTCATCCTCAGGTCTTCTCATATTTTACAAAAATGTATAAGCAAATTAATACTGTACATAGAATAGAGGTCACGAAAACTGAATTAAAAATTCCGCCGAAGACGGATGTGCCGGGTCATTGGCTCAAATAAAACGGCGGCACTACGCATTTCCATTATCTGGACTACATCCTGCGAGAAATCTAGTAGGACAATGGTCTTGCTACAAGGGAGATCCAGCAGGAGTTTGAGAATGAACGATGAAGAAGAATTAAAAATAAAACACCCCATCTTCATCAAGTGCCGTGCCGGCTGTTGTATATGATCGTAGATCTCTACACCAGAATCCTTTATCTCCAATATCTTGTATCAGAACCGATGTTAACTTTTTGCCGTGTCACGATGTTTAGACTATATTATAATTTCTCATGCTGTTACGACCCTTGACCGCGCAAGTGGATATTACCATAGATAGTTAATTTCACTCTTGCCTTTTAACATAATCTTCCATAAATCTCATAACGTGGCCATTACAATTATTCTCCGCCTTCTTCAGTGTTTGTTCTCAAACTCCTGCAGATTACCAGGTTGCAGTCCTGAGAACGAAATACGTTGTGTCATAGTTTACAGCTTGACTACGGAACACGTGCTTTGCTGACTGTATTTATTACAACTGACAGAAATTGAACCAAATCCGTTCTAGCGGCACCGAATCACCAGAACGGACCTGGTTCAATTCCCGTCAGGTGTGAGAATGATTTTCATTTACCCTCATGCTTCCTAATTTAATTTACTCTGCAGACAGACACATCCAAGTTCAGCACGTCTTCTGGATCATGTTAACTCTTTATCAGATGGGACACAAAAGCTCACCCTTGAAACCCTTCCAAGTCACATCTTACGAGATGTATGCAAATAATTGTTGCTGTTCTTTGTTTCCATTTCGGGACCAGCAAAACACAAGCTAATTCTAGTATTATTTATTGTGTTTATTCATTGCGTGTCATCAAATTAACATCCATTGATACAGACAGGGCCGCCCCTAACAATTGAGGGGCCCTATGCGAAATGGATTGCGCGGGGCCCAGTCTGGGTAGGGGAGATGATCATAAAATAAATTATAATATGAATTTATGGGCCTATGACAGTGCGGGGCCCACTGCGACCGCATAGGTTGCAATGGCCTAAGACCGGCCCTGTATACAGGACTAGTGGGTAGAGATTATATCGTTCCTCCCCTTGAAGTTATCAATGATGCACTATTTCCCGTCCACTGTTCCCTACTAGATTGTTGCAGGCAAGGATATATGTATCAGATTACATGACCTAACCAAGTCGGCTTTCTTTATTTAACTGTAGATATGTCATTCTTGGAATTCTATAGAAATTGTTTTCTTTTCTAACAAAATCAATATTATATTATCTCTATAGTAAATCCGTAATATCTGTCTACAGTATTTCTGTATCTGTTTACATTATTTATATACTTGTTTATATTATTTGTGTATCTGTTTACATTATTTATATACCTGTTTATATTATTTATGCATCTGTTTACAGTATTTGTATACATGTTTACAGTTTTTGTGTACCAGTTTACAGTATTTATGTATCTGTTTACAGTATTTATGTATATGTTTACAGTATTTGTGTATCTGCGTATAATATTTATGTCAGAAGGCATTGATCTAGATCAGAAGTGAGTGGCAAACTCTAGCATACATACAGCACACGATGGACAGAACTAATATTTGATAGTAAAGTTTGAGATTAATTCTATACTGATGTCATTTCTACATATAGTTCTTCTTCAGCTTTCATTCGCAAACTTGCTGGGTATCTTTTGTAGCAAGACCATGGTCCTACTAGATTTCCAACAGGACATTTGTAATCCCGAGAATGAAAATGCGCGGTGTCGCAGCTTTATTAGCTCCAATAAAAAATCCGACATATCCATCTTCGACAGATACATATGTTTCAAGTCTTGACATTGTCCCCACAGCTGTCTCTAATCGACTTACTAATATTAGAACAAGACGATCTTTATTTTTTGGCTTTACCGTGTGTTGTGGGCTAGGAGATGTGTTAACTCACTTTTTTAGCAGTGTGAAAGAAGCCCAGACATAAGGATCAACATGCCCATCAATCAAATGTGGTTACACTTCTTCATCAGCATATCGAATAATTCTCGTATCGACATATGTGGCTATAAGACAGACATCTAAGTGAAAGATTTAGTTCTACCATCGATCTTTCACAAATCCAAGATCATTCATAAATCAGAGGACACGAAATGGCTGATCAGCTAGTGAAAACTTGAAGTCACTGCCAGCAATAATAGATATAAGATTCCGCACGTGTGTTGCCGGGGTCTGAGAAGGGAGCAAATAATAGCAAATAACTGTTTACCTTCCAAGCATGTCGTAAGAGGTAACTAAGGAGGCTATGGGATGGAGTTGGCTGTTCCATCCCATATAGGGTCAAAGTGACTCGCATTATGCTGAAGTCGGATGTGTCCTGTCAAAAAGAGCATACATCGTAGCAGTGCTGTAAACCATGACACAACGCATTCCGTTCTCGGTACTACATTCTGCTAATTTTTAGGAGTTTGAGAACGAACGCAGAAGAAGAAGAAAATAGAAGATTCAGTATATTTTCCAGAAATTAAGTTCCTCATGAAAGCTCCATAAACATGGAATACAACTCAACTCCCCCATGCAGCCAAAAACAGACCATGCCATACACAATCTTGGGGGAAAGAAGACAATCAATTATAGATTGATAACAGGCTACTACAGTCTCATCACACAACACGTGGACATCGGGTTTGGAGTTGTCGAGTCCGATATTTTCCCCAGTTATCAATTTACATAAAACATGTATTTTACAGATTTGTATACTGTAACATACCACACTAATAAATTCTGGACCCTTAACAACCTCTGACAGACACACTATACTGTCTTTTCTCATGGCAACTGATCACAATATAGTTCACTTTAAGAAATCTATAGGACTTGGACAGGTGAACGAGATAGAAGTAAGACAGTGGATATATGCATATATTATTGTATATATCCACTGGCGACCGCTCATCTCGAATTTATACATTCTTTTATTGCTTCAGACCATCTGTCAAGACTAGTAAAGCATATAGGTGTATAACTGTATATATATATATATTTTGGTTATCAACTGGTTGGTTATATTATGACATATTATTCTTCTTCTGCGAAAAACAACAACGGGTTTCAGCGAATAGATAGATAGACAATAGAGACGCGGTGTATTGCAGCTGTTTGCTCAAGATGTTTATGAAGGTTTCCATACACACGTGCAGACGTGCGGTGGTAACTGATTTGGAGGATACTTACAACAGACAACTTAGCGTCTACTTCTAACCAGTTTATGGATAAACTCTTTTCTTGTCAAATGGATTTCCTCAACCTTGTTTCAGCAAAAGATAATACTGTAAACTTCTTCTCGTTCGGAGTTTGACATGTCTACACAGCAAGTCCTGTTTTCTTAATAAATGGGGATGTATTTGAAAGCTCCTCAGTGCTCCCATATATCTTTCTGTGAATATCCATCTATGTGGGCCAGTGTTCTTCCCTTAACTGGTTTAGTGTGTTGCAGTCTTGCAGGATATGTTCAACGGTCTGTTCTGCCTGCCCACAAGGACACAGAGGTGATGGGGACCAGTCTTAGTCTATTTAATCTGTTATGTCCTGTTCTGAGGGGGGAGATAATAACTTGCTCTGCTCTGTCGAGATAGAATACTGTAATGAAGTATGGCAGTTGGACATCTGATCTGACAATTCATCCCAGCATATGACAGGTTTAACCAGCCATGTGCTTTTAATATACCGGTATGTACAATGAAGGTTATAGTTTAACAATGGACTGGAAATTACAGAACCCACTTCATATGCAGATGAAATTCTGTTATACCATCAGGGATTAGGAATAAGACAAATTGATGAAGATCTGCATTCTACAAAATCAATCAATCAATCTGCATGAGTGTATATGAGGTACGTTGCACTTTGTTATGCGCCATATGGCCAAGTGCATCAGATTTCCGCCAGCTATTTTTTTTAGGTTTGCTTTCCTTAGATGGTCTGCCCTCCCGGGATTATGAGCACCATCTGTCCAGGCTTTGTGTAGAGTTTTCCATCTCCTAGGTGGCCTGTCTTTCTGGACTCTTGAGCGCCACCTGCCCAGTAGTTAGGGGAATTTTTTAAGTTTTCCTGCCTTTTTCCTTTATGGGATGGAGCTGATTGGGGCCTAAGTAGGGTTTTACTGACTTCTCCCTTTGTATGTTTTAGAAAATAGTTTCCCATATTCCCTTATTTTAAAGGTCCCCCCAACCCTGGGGGACGCGCATGCTGGGGTCAATGACCCCAGCTGTTGGCTTGAGCTTATAGCGGCTCATACTCGCTTGATGCTGCCCGTCACGAGACACATGGGGTATTTCAGTGGAGATATCAGTGCCACCTGATATCCCACCCCGTCCTGTTGGGCAACATCGCCAGTTTGTCCGCGACTGCTTATTCGTCCAGAAATCTGGATTATTCGTCCAGAGATCTGTCTTATATTGCAGCCAACCACCAGATATGGAGACTCCATATCCGGAGGTTGTTCCACGATCCGCAACCTGTGGACGCGCCTGGTAGGGGATGGTCGCCCCCCCCCCCCAGGATTCTACAAAGTGAATTTGATTGCATTGGTATAAATGCATCTGCAGCTCTGAAGAACCAAAATAAAGCAGCTATGACATGGTTCTCTATGAATAACCACATCATCCATGCACAAACGTTGCCTACCAATCTATGTGGAGAGTTAGTACAGAGAACATCAATGTTAATCATTTCAGTCCCTGCCAATCAGGGGGAAAAAACATAGGACTTAACACTTTGCTGGCCAACAGTCATAAGCATTTCTCTCATTACCAAGAGTGTTTGTAAATTTTAGAACAATTTTGAGCGTTGTGTTTGAAAATTCATAAAATATTGTAAACATTGTATCAAAATGAAATTTTCACAGTCACAGTGGATGTTTCTTATGTACGATAAACTTAATTTATGCATCTTAGTCATGTGATCATGGCGGTCATCTTGAATTTACTAATCTATTTAGGCCTATATATATTTTCAGGTGCTTTTCTAAATCAACAATTTTCCCTGAATTTAAGATGAATGTGTTCATAGTTATTGTACTAAAATATGCACAGTAATCAATAAAATGTACATTATTGACATATGAATTCAACAAATGATCATACATTTCTATATGAAAAAAACAATACAATTTAGTAATAAAAAATTAAATGGTTGTTTTTATTGTATTTCATTTCCTTAGAAATGATGTGTCTATGGATAATTATGTGTAATGAATATTTGTGAATGTTTTGAATAGTTCTGTTCCTCTGGTTAGTCTGAACTGCCTTCTTCATTAGTGGTGGTTGAAGTTGTAGGCAAGAGTTTCCTTCGATGCCGCTGATAATCCTCAACAGTGTGATATCATTTGAAGCAGGCCATCTAGCATAGAGGTACATTGCAATCAGGGCAGTACATGCAGTACTGACTTCTTTTTCCTGCAGCTTTACACACTATGCAGTCTGGTTTGTACCTTGCCTTTAATATTTGTCAGGAAAATGTTACCCAGTAAGTCCTTCTGTTGTAGGATGTGCAATTGATGTTATCATTTTTCGCAGAAGAACAGCTTGTTGTATAAGAGCTGTTATTCTGCCTGAACTTCTTTGCAGTGATAGCAGGATTAACATTGTTGTAGATGATGTGTCCATTTACCAGTGCAGTTTCAACTAGGAAGTGATATACTGGTAGATACGACTTGTATGATCTGTGTGGGTATTGATAGCCCGCTTTAAGTTAGCCAAAGTGGTCAACTCCTCTTATGTATTTGCTATATTTATCTGCAAGAAAAAGTTTGTCAATTGTTCTACCTTCAGGAATACCTCTCTTTCTATTGGTCTTGTCAATAACAGCACTGGAGTGGACAGTAGATATAAGGTTAACCCTTTTTGTATCATGTCAAGTGACGGCCAGCATATTTTTATCTTCTGTGACATAAAATATGGCATCTTCTGCTTTTTTCACTTTCAGATTCTTGTTGAGTGTAGGCTGGCAAAATTATGTCAAAAAGAGGTCTTATTTTGAACAAGGGATCATATCCAGGCTGTTACTTTGGAATTCTAACCTGATTATTATTGAAGTGTCCAGGTTTCTGTGAAGCAGTTGATACCTGTTCCTACTCATGACTTTTAAATAGGGTGTGACTATTAGCTTCTCAGTGCCCCATACATCTTTCTGTGGATATCCATTTCTATAGGCCAGTGTTCTTCCCATAGTTGCTGTTGACCAAAAGTTCTTGCAACAGTTGTCAGAAACTGTTGGTTTGCAACACATTCCCATTGCAATATATAGGCCAATGAAAGCAGAGATCTCAATTTTATCCGTTCTGTCCCAAGACAACTTCTTGACTTTAGCACTGCCTATATACTCAACTAGGTGGTTTTCACCATATATATTCACTTCCCGATATTGACTCATGCTCATTCATCTCAAAATCCTCTGATCGTGAGGATTCAAAAAGAGCAATGAGTATGTCTGCTCGGTCCATAGGCTGACTGTCTGTTGTGGTGGCGAGGCTAGCTAATTGGTTGACCCATTCATTTCCCTCCACACCCGCATGTCCGGGGACAAAAATAAGCGTGAGTCTTCATAGTGATGCCCGCTTTTCTGCTCTCTAATTTGACTCCGCCCATTCCCTACGTACGTCACCTGTTTTGACTTTCTGAATCATATTCACAGAGTCACTTAGTATGTACGCATGGGAATAGCCTGTGTAAGCACGCAATGGGCGTGGCCCGTAGAGAATCCCTTACAAAGATTTCAAAAAGAGCAGTGAACCAACAGAGAACCGGAACCATCAGCCGTTATACCCTGAGAGATTTACTGAAGTGGAGATCTGCGCACCTATGGACTTGCCGGTGTACAAAGATGATAATCAACATACCTAATTCACTTCTGTGATATGATGAATGACAGTGTCAGGAAAAATACATTAAAAAAAATTGATGTACTGAAATCCATCTGTGCATTGTTATTCACTGTATGGAACAAAGAGTATTCTGCTCAATAAGTTTGTTTCTAGCGAACTTTCTCCATGCTCAATGATTGTTTTACACATCAGTCCTTTCATGACCAATTCTGCCACGCCTACTTTCAATTTCAACCCTATTTATCCTTACTAAATCATCTACATCGCTTATGCTGTGATTACGAAATTGTCATTAAAATATATCTGTATTAAATTATCGTTGATACAGTTTCATTTAAGACTATTCATTTTTCTGTTGATCTGCCAAGTCTGAGTGTGATATGATGAATAGTTTGAAAGAAAAGCATTTTTAACATCATAATATCAATAATTTGGAGTTCTGCCCCTTGTATTAGTGATGGGAGATTGACAATAGGGAAATTGCATAATGGTGAAAGGGTTATGTCTATCATTTAGGCTATCAAAACTACTCCATGAAACATCACTTCTTTCAGCTTCACTTCAAGACTCATAATCATCTCTGCTGTATTGATGGTCAACATTTTCTGCCATGGTGATTATATCTGAAAATTAAACTTGTGCAAATACAATGAGATTTTAATAATTTAGCAGCCATCAAATAAACTTATAACGAACAAACATATAGACATCTTAGGCATTGCAGATATGAGAAAGACAGTAGGTAATATTCAAAAGATACAAAACTACATATTAATGTGGAGCGGGGTAGAAAGTACACTGAAGGCAAAATATGGTGCAGGTTTCCTAGTCAACCCAAACAAAGCAAAATACATCACAGACATAGAGTATATTTCAGAAAGGATAATACAGATACAACTAATAGAAGAGGAAAGAACAACTACACTGATCCAAGTATATGCACCTTGCAATTGCAACGACAAAATAGAAGAAAATAATGAATATTTCGAAAGCCTACCAGATGACCTAAACAAGATTAACAATAAAGATGAGTTATACATCATGGATGATTTCAATGGGAGAATAGGGAAGAAAAGAGCTTGGCGTTTACACTGTTTATGTAATTTGGGGACATAACAACAGAACGAAATAATAACAGAGACGAACTAGTCAATAGATGCCTAGAACATGGACTTATAATAACAAATTCTTTTTACCAACACAGACAAAGCCACATACAAACATGGTATAAATGGGACAACTTACAACAATCATCACAAAGTGATTTCATTCTCGTTAGACAAAGACAAAAGAGACACATCACTGATGCAAGAGCTTTCCCAAATATAGACATTAATACAGATCACAGACCTGTCATACTCACCGAGAAAAGAGAACAAACAAGAACAACACAAAGAAAAGAATCAAGACAATGGCAGGAAAATGTTCTAAACTTGAAATCACTGGAGGACACCGAAAAAAGGGATAAACTGTGCAAGGAAATAAATCAAATTTATCATAGCCTACCAAAAGAAACTGATAACATCCAAAAAGAATGGGACATTTTCAAAAATGCCATGCTAAAACAACTACAAAACATATGCGGCACAAGACATCCCAAGAAAGACAAGAAAACATCATGGTGGAGTGTAGAGATACAAAAAGTCATACAACAGAAAAAACAATGTTTCCAGAAATGGATGAAATTCAAACTTCGTGACGACTATCAACAATATCGAATTGCTAGAAAGAATGTCAAGATTGTAATCAAAGAAGCAAAAGTTAATTCATGGAACAAGTATGGAGAACATTTAACTGATATATGTAAAACAAACCCAAGAGAATTTTTCCAAAGTATTAAATCTATGCGGAGAAGAGAGCTATAATCCCATAAAAATCATCAATGATAAAAATGGCAAACCATTAGTGAAAAGCATGAATATGAAAGCAAGATGGAAAGAATACTTCCAGGAATTATACAACCCAACAATAACAACAGAATATAGACCCACCAACGCTCAAAAAGATATAGAAGCCACAGAACCAATTATACTAAATCAAGAAATAGAAGAAGCCTTAAAACATAGCCCAAGTAATAAATCACCAGGAGAGGACGGCATACCAAGCGAAGCAATAAAAGCATGTAGAAATACAGGAGTCCAATGGTTAGCCAGACTATTCACAATAGCCTGGTCAGAAAGAAAAGTACCAAATGACTGGCAAAAATCAGTAATTGTACCACTATGGAAAAACAAAGGTAATAAGAGAGAGTGTGAATCATATAGAGGCATCTCCTTGTTAAGTCACACAGGTAAAATCTACGCAAAAATAATAGAACAAAGAATGCGATACATTGCAGAACCACAGTTGAGCCCCTCTCAGTTTCGCTTCAGAAGGGGAGCAAGCTGTACAGACGCACTTTTCACACTGAGACAACTGAGTGAAAAAGCAATCGAATACAATCAAGATTCAAACACCGTATTTGTAGACCAGGAAAAGGCATTTGACAGAGTAGATAGAAACATTCGATGGGAAACCTTAGAAATGTATAACATCAGAGGAATTAATGGTGTTGTGTCACAGTTTACAGATTAGCAAAGTTACAAAGTAATATCTGTTCCTTTCAGTCTGACACATATGACTTCAGAATCATTTTGACTCTCTGAGGGGCAGCCAATTTCACCCCAAACCCTCCTTATTCGTCTCCGTCTAGTTCGCAGCTTGACATGTCTACACAGCAAGTCCTGTTTTCTTAATAAATGCTGCTGTATTTGAAAGTTCCTCAGTGCTCCCATACATCCTTCTGTGGATATCCATCTCTGTGGGCCAGTGTTCTTCCCTTAACTGGTTTAGTGTATTGCAGTCTTACAGGATATGTTCAGCGGTCTATACTGCATGCCCACATTTGCACAGAGGTGATGGGACCAGTTTATTTTAGTGGATGTTTAACCTATTGTTTCCTATTCGTGGGCGGAAGATAATAACCTGCTTAGCTTTATCGAGATAGTGATAGTTGCCTTTTGTGAGATCGACTTTTATGATAGCTTTAATGAGGGTCCTCTTTTCTTGGTAGGTGATTTCTTGGTCTTTTTGGTCTTGTGTTGCTCCATCTTTTGCCAGCCTATCTGCATCTTCATTTCCTGGTTTGCCACAGTGGGATGGTATCCACTGTAGTACAGCCCTTCTTTGGATGCTCAATTTTTGTATCTTTTCCTTCAGATCTGGCAGTTTATCATTGTCAAGGGCTTGCATGACAAACATAGCATCAACAAGAAACATCTCATATTGACATTGGTTTGTTGTGTTTTTAATTATTTTTGCAGCAATGTTCAGAGCCTGTACTTCTGCATTGTAGTTGGAAGATTCCAGTTGGTGAACATGTGGATTTATTTTTTTTTCTTGATATTTTATGTACATGCCAGCACCTCCATTCTTCACTGCTCTGGTTGCTGATCCGTCGATATATACTTGTATCCATGCTTTTCTGGGGTACGTATCTTCAATCATGATGCATTCTATTGTTTTCTTTTGGAGATTATTCAGTTCCATCATAGTGTGGTAATTGTTTATGGTGGTTCTGATAGTGAGATTTGGGTATTGCTCCCACAGAAATGGGAAAAAAGTTATCTCTCTTGTTATGTCTGGTAGTTTTTCCTTATATTCTCTGTTTATTTTCTTAGATCGGTGAATAAAACTGCTCCTCTTCAGCCATCCACTGGCTAGATCACCGCATCTGTCCTTCATTGGATGTGCTGGCATGCTCTTGTACTTTTCTGCATGAAACATGATCTTAGCTGTATGGTAAAGAGGTGATGCCTGTAATTTTTTCCATTTCATTTATGGGAAAGGTCTTCATGGCACATGTAATACGGCAAAGTGCTTGATTTTGTACCTTGTAGATGGGAATTGGCTGCTGAAGTCCATGTTGTTGATCAATATTCTAGTACTGGTCTAATTTCACCTGTATATAACTTCTTTAAGGTTGCCTCAATGGCCCCTCCAGTTTGTTCCTGCCAAATTCCTCAGTAAGGCAAGTTTCTTTCTTGCCTTTGCTTCTATTTTCTCAATGTGAGGCCTCCATTTCAGTCTCTTATCTAGTGTAGTGCCCAAGTACACCGGCTTGTCTTCTGTTTGGTTACATATATTTCCAAGTTTTATCCCTCCTGCTTTGTCCTTATTTGAGAATGTGAAGAGTGTTGTTGAGGACTTTTCAGCATTGATCTTTACCATCCATTTCTCTGCCCATGGTCTATGTTGTCGGCTGGCTTTTGTATTTTGGTAATCTTTAGATGTTCTACACACCACACCACCAAGTCATCAGCATTCATTACAACTATTACACCTTGTAGCAATTTAGAAATTAGATCATTTATGAAAACAAGAAACCGAGTTGGAAACAGTACTGTGCCTTGATGAACTCCATGTTTTAGGATAACTTTTTTGCTGCTGTGGCCTCACGTGGTGACTCTTGCTTTCCGATTGTATAGGAAGGATCATATTCGCTTACTCATGTTACCCATAATTCCATTTTGTTGCAACTTTACTATCAATCCATCTTTCCAGACCTTGTCAAAAGCTTTTTGAAGATCTATCCATTGGGTGAAAACTTTCTTCTTATTTTGAAATGCATCTTCTATGATCTGGGACAGGAATGTTATTTGATCTTCTGTGCTGTTACACTCTCTAAATCCAGCTTATTGTCAATAGCTTCTCTGATTCTGGGTACTATTTCAATCTTTTGTTTCATCCTTTCCATTGTCTTGCAGACACAATTTGTTAGACTTATTGGTCTGCAACTGTCAGGCTTCTGTTTGTTCTTGCTTTTCTTTATGATAAGACACATGAACGCTTCTCTCCACAACTGTGGTACATTGTCTGGATCTCAACTATAGTTGTATAACTTTCGTTACTGCATGTTTTCCTGTTAAGGAGTGCAGGGAGGCTGTTAAGGCAACTATACAACCATATAGTTGTATATCTGTAGTAATTTGTACATTTCTGCCTGTCCTAGGTTCTTAAGCATTTCATTGGTGACACTAGCCGGTCCTGGTGATTTTCTATCCTTTAATTTCCTTATAGATACTTTTAGTTCTTAGATACCTATGTGGCAGCTGGTAATATTACTATTTTTTGTTCCCCTTTCTGGTACCAACACACAGTGGAATTTTACTATTGATTTAGCAGAGTGAATCAAGGAGTACCATCCCTTGATCTGTAGGAATAGGAGCCTATTAAATACAAGCGCAATATGTAGACATAGGCCTATATCGTGTAAAATAAATTTAAATAGGACTATACTATAGGGTATATATTAACATAGGTCTAAGACTGATAATATATATTGACATTGTTAGCTGTTATTGTTATGCCCATATTTTTCATTATCAATAGAAGATACCTAGTGTTGATGTTATCAACATCACGTTCTCGGCCAAACTAAAGGCATTTACAATTTTTCTGAGACATTGACATTTTAGTTTATATTTTCTAGGGGCTTCATGGGTGACACATTATTGTAATGATTGCAGAATGTGAGCTTGTAATTTATTTGTGCTTGAGAATCTATAATTTTGAATATTATTAAATATTATTAGGCGCTATCGACTATTATTCATTTTAAAGCTTCAGTCATTTCAAGAGCTAAATAGGACTTATTAGAATAGTTTTACATTAATTTCAACGTGGCGCACCAATTACGTGACTAACAACATGCAAGTTATAGAAAAATACACATATTTATTCTGAATAATTCACTGGTATCGTTCGTCGAATGACTTTATTTTGTGGGCGCATCCATTTTGGAATGACGTCTATTCCTAATGACCTATTTCTTTTACTAATAGGCATATAGGGCCTACTAACAACAACCACACAAACAGGCGCCGTTTGGACCAAAATTCTTCCTGGTGACAAAAAAAAATTGACCAGAATAGAAAAGGTAGATAATACAAAAGGAGAGTGGATAAGATTTAAAAAAAAAAAGAAAACAAGCAAGCTTTTAAGATAATATTAAAGGAAAAGGGGAAAGAACGAGTGTAATAAAATAAAATGATTCTATATGGAAATAAAAATCATAATCTTATTTATGTGTCTTTGTGTGTGAGGCCTACTTGATTTTTGTTGTTGTTTTTTTTGGTCGTGATGAAGTCTTTTTAGTCGAAACTTCGTATTCTTTGTGGTTATTGCGGTTAGTATGTCGTATATGCTACTGAAATTATTATGTTTTATGCTATACAGTACTTATACTTTATGGGTCTTAGTAATCTTTAATACGTTTTGGTTGTGCGTCCTGATATAGGCCCCTATCCTTACTTGGACATTGTCCGCTGTTTGAAAGTGCGCGCTTCTCCAAAGGGGAGGTAAACTCATCACCTACATACCTACCTACCATGACCAATCGCCAGTAGTAGACCTATCAACATAGCCCAAACAAGCAGGGCCGTAGATATGAAGCCATTAAGGAGGAGGTTTTACCTTTAACAAGGGTATTCGCCAGGTATTGTGTGTAAATCTCACTATTTGACGGGAAATTGTAAGATCAATTTCGTGAAAAATCGCCAAGGCAGAGGTTTTTACCTAGCTTTTGGATAAGTTTCTAGTACTAAGTGTCATGCTGATATTTGCTAAAGGATATTGGGGGGGGGGGGGGGGGGTGAAAGTCTCGAACACGTTTTTTATGTCATTTTGTTTAAAATTGTTGCAATGATTTTCGTTGTTCACTGTTTATCTACTGTGTGTCATCCCAGTTGAGGCTGAATGATCATCATTGACTACGGCGGACGACCAACTTTGTATCACCTGCTAACGCCGGCCAGCGAAATGCATGGGAATAATAGAAAATATGACGCCAGAAGGCTTGTTTGAATTGTGTTGGTAGGTCTTATACCGGATATTGGTCGCGTTCAATCATGACCGTCTCTATTAGACCTTCCAACATAATTAGGATCCCTACCCCCATTCGTGACGTTTTTTATTATTATTTGGATTTCGGTTGGTCCCTATTTACATACTTGGAATCGCATATCAAAAATAGCCAAGGCGATTCAAAATATAGCCTATAAATAGTCGCCAACCGAAATATCAATAACAATCAGAAACGTCACGAAAGAGTCCTAATTAATTATGTTGGAAGGTCTTCTATACAGGTCATAGTCTCCCTCCAACCTTTACAACTCTAGTACGTTGGTGTTTTTTTCCAACACTGGAAATTTATCTCCTTATTGCTACGTGTGTCATGTTACTGAAGTATCATATAACGATTTCTAATAAATTACACGGTATATGAAAATTCAACGATAATGTCATACAATGAATAAAATACACGCCAACCATTCGATGTTCTTATTAACAGTACTTACGTAAAACAGAAGGTTAATCGGCTTTACAATGAACGCACAGACTATAAGTATTGATTGCTGATATGGAAGAAAAACAACAGATGGCGCTATACAATACATGTTCAACCTTAAGGTCTTTTTCAAGAAGATATAAAGCAAACAGTGAACACATGTGTAAAAACAGTATAAAACAAAGGCAATATCACAAGATCATTAAACGTAGGACATTTAACAGCAGAGACATCAGAGGTAACAATGACGTACTTGTACACAATTATTGCCATAGAGAAGGGCATTAAAAAAAATTGGCGGTGTATATTTAAACATTATTGTATATTGGGGTGCAAAGGGAATCATATTGCTCTCGTGAGGACCCAGGGTTAGCAGTTAACAAAGATCTTAAAAGTACCTTCTCGTGGTGCATCATGGAAACAGAAATACAGCTGCTCTTGTTGTATTCCTGGGCAACACTTTTAGGCTCGTGAGCGTGGAAGTTGCAGACGGAATGAGATTTGACTGCATAGACAAACAATATCTCAAATACCTCTATGCCAACAATATATATAGCGCCATTGTCGACACACAACGACGCAAGATAGTCTGGTCCGAGCATTGGAGGGGCGGCGAATATATATATATATATACATAATCGTAATTATCTTCTGTTATGTCTCCATGACTGTCTATTATATACTTCAATCAATCAATATCAATAAAACTCATAACCCGTCAGGGTCGTAGGGGTACCACATTGGAAGCTTCAGCACACATAGTCCTCCAGCGAATTCTATCCTCAGCGATGCGGATGAGTGTGGAAATATTTAGCCCTGTCCATTCCTTGATGTTGTCTGTCCATGTCTTTATTTGTCCTCCTCTGCTTCTTCCACCCTCGACAGTTCCCTGCAGTATTGTTTTTGACAAGGAATCGTGCCTGCATACATATCCGAACCATGCTAGTTTTCGTCGTTTCACTATTGAAAGAAATGGCTCCTGGACACCTGCACACATCTCTACTTTATTTCTTACGTACACATTGGTCTTATGTTCCCTATAGGAAATTCGTAGAATTCTTCTGTAGCATTTATACTCGAAAGTCTGTAATCTTCTCTCCATGTCCGCAGTGAGTGTCCAACTCTCACAACCATACAACACAACGGAAAGCACCAGCGACCTATACAGTTTGATTTTCACTCCAACACTGATGTTGCTTTTCCAAATCACAGTTAGCCTTGACAAGGACGCTAAAGCCATCTCCAGCCTTATTTTTATACCTCTATACCTCATTCTGAATCTGATGGTCTTAGAGCATTGCAGTTCTTTCTTGATAAGTTTCATCTTGACTCTGTATCAATAAAAGGAGCGGGTTTTATTTAGAAGAATATTTTAAAAGTGGTCATTGGTCCGATTTTATGTGCAAATTTCATTATTTGAAGAAACTTTTGAAGACAAATTATTACAAAAAGTCGCTAAAAGAGGGTTGGTGGGGGTGTTTAACCAATCTTTTTTATTAAGTTTCTAATACTAAAAGTCATGTTAACTCTTTGTCTCCGTACGGTTTTCCTGCTATGCCGAACACGATAGTAAATTTATATTAAAATGTAGATTTGAGCGGCTTTTCGGCATAGTGGGTCTCCAAAATGTAGATATTAGCGGCTCAGTGGACATATAGAGTTAAGATTTGCTAAGGGGGCGGAGGCATGAACCCCACAACATACCTCTCCCCTTTATCTACGGCATGTATTAAACCGTTTATCACGTATAGACATGTATAGACGCAGCTAAATTTTTATGTCCAACTTCCGTGGTCATGTTAGATTATAAATTATATCGTCTGAGTGCAGTCAACTGCCTTCTCTAGATCATCTGTAAATCCCTGGTCAGACCCGCCGTCCCCGCTCTTTTTATGCGGTCAATCCTTGCAAATGGGTACGAGATGACAAAAGAAAAAGAGGACGACCAAGAGAAACTCTTAGCAGAACAACTATTGCAGAGCGTATGACTATGGGTCTCAACAAAATGCACGAATTACAGAGTACTATCACATCGTTCGAACTGAGGAGCTCTGGTTTCTGCCCTATGCACCGTATTCGGCGCTAAAGAAACATAGATAGATGGTTGGTTGCTGATCCAGCGGTCCATAGGCTCATCCCCTTTGACCCAATGTCATTAAATGGCATTATATTGCTGGGAAGTGTCAGGATTTTCGACCCACCCCGGGCCAGAGCCAGAGAATAACTATCACACCTCCAGGAAGGTAGGTTTCCACCTATGCACTGCTCCGAGCCACTGTAGCCAAGATAGAGTTCACTGTGCTCTTTCCCCGCCACCAATTGACTTCTGGTTATGCTGAACTTCTCTATTGCTCCAGGCATGCAACCAAGTGTTCAAGTCAAAAGGATTGTCACGTCCTGAGTCACTGTGCCTCTGTGATGGGTCTCAGCCATAGGAAAAAAACAGTGCTGTCAGTTTCCTCCTCCCAAGTGCTGCTAAGTACATCTCGGGCTCCCTCCTAACCACAGAGGGTGCATACATATATTCAAGTAAACATGAAACACATTGCAACAAAATGAAAGCATGGAAAGCATAATTGTATATATGATGTGCCATAAAGCTTCTATAAGAAGATAACCTCAATATAACGGCATGTCATCTACTAAGGTTTTCTGTTGCATGGGTGGTTTGTCTAGTGGGCCATTGGTGAGGCCCACAGACGCAACCACATGCGTATAGATAGATAGAATGGCTGTAAAAATATGGAAACAAGCTGTAAATTGAGTGCCTGGTTATAGGAGTTTAAGAATTAAATGCACATCTGTAATTCGTACAACGAAGGTCGTGCTCCGTTGGTGTATGCTCCAAAATCAGTTTTGAAGAGACAGAAAGTCGGTGGGCTCGTCCTGAACATAATAGCTTTATTCATAGAGATCGTTAACCTTTCATTAACAACAGCGCGTCTCTCACGACGCAGAAATATTGCTTAGCGAAACACTCAAGTATGTCGTCGTGTTGAACACTGGCAGGGTGAACAAACTGCTGTGTGTATGTCAAGTATGTGTGATAAGTGTGTTCTATATTTAGCGTTATACCAGTACATCCAATAAAGTATTATATAATGTGGATATGCATCAGGCACGCATGTCTTAACACATTTGTGGGTAAAACACGACCGGCATGCAACATCCGGCCCTCTAACGTATTTTTACTAGCCAGTTGACTGATTTCTAATTATTCGTATATGCAGAGACATGTAAGTTTACGAAATATCAAATCTCGGCTGTTGCGGTCCAGTTGTAAAGACGACGATCAAACAGTGGACAACTGGAAATATTACGTCCTCTTCGTTCTTTCATCCTTCGTTCTCAAACCTCTGCAGATTAGCAGGATGTAGTCTGGAGAACGGAATGTGTTGTGTCATGGATTAAAATTTTGCTGCGATATCTGCGCATTTAAGTCTTCTAGATGCAATTTCAGAATGACTTGTGTGTCACTTTGACCCTATATTGGATGAGACAGCCAACTCCACTCCTTAATCCTTTTAGTCGCCCCTTACAACATGCATGTAAGGTGAATATCGTTGCTATTGTTTGCACACAATTCGGGCTCCGGAAACACATGGTCGAAACTTTGGATTATCTTCCGGAAGCATAAGAAGTGCAATTGCAAAATATAGGAATCATATCGCCACAATACGAGTGAAAATGTCAATACAAGTTCAAACTTGGAGGAAGTTTTCACCACATCGATGAAAGAAACTAAAGTCCAACTCTATTGTAGAGCGTTTTCTATACCCAAACCAGGCCTACATGTGATGTGTTCAGAATCCGAAGGCACAAATGCAATGGGTCGTCTAGATAAGTTTGCTTACCCCGGAACATCTCGTGCGAGACAGGCATAGTTGATGCAAGATCTTTCTTTTCTACTTGCACTCTCTCCTTCTTCTACCTTCATTCGCATGGAGTATGCTTATATCTAACATTTTGTCTCTTCTATAAATGTGACTGTGTTTTGTACCCCATACATTGGTCCGTTGAGGTGTTTTTTTTCACTGTTGTGTTTCTGGACTAGCGTATTTGCCTCAGAATTTCATATTCCACTACAGACAAAAAATGCTGGAAGGATGGTTACGTCCTGATATGCTACCAATGTTTTTTAAAATCTCATATTCCGGGGATTGCTGAAGAATATGCCCGGCTTTTAGAGATGTTTTGACATGTGAAGTCAATGCGGGACACTGGTTTTCAGCCTTGGCAGTCATGCCCTGGCTGGACTATTTTGTACCTTTCGGTCCAGTGTCTCCGTCTTCCATCTTACTTTTGGATCAGAATGTATTTACCTAGCCCTTACCCATTCAAGGATTGTCCACAGGGCAGTGGAGGTTTCATTTTGGAGTTTTCCTTCTCCTAGACAGCTTGTCTACCAGGGTTACTGAGCACCATCTGCCTGGGGTTGTGAAGTCGGAGTTCCCCTCTCCTAGGATATGTTAGAGATGTCAATACATAAGAGAGGTTAATGATCTCTGGGAACAAAGACTTTGAGTTTAGGGCAAACCCATCGACTTTCTTTCCCGAGCATACACCAACAGAGCACGGTCGTCGTTGTTCCAATTACAGATATGCATTTAGTTCTCAAACTCCTAGAACCAGGCACTCAATTTACAGTTGCTTCTGGAACACATACTTCAAGATTGGCCAATGTATAAAGAGCAGAGACGGGCCTGAGGTTTACAGATATCTGTCCTAGAGGAGGCAGTGGACTTCACCCTGACCACAAGATTTATAATCTACCATAACCACGGAAGCTGGACATAGAAAAATAGCTGCGTCTGTACGAGTTCGTGATGAAGGGATTTAGTATCGATACCACTTAGCGGTGACGAGACAATACTGAATGTCTGCTTCTGCGTTGCTCGTAAACTTGCGGTCATGAGAACGGAACGCGTTGTGACATTTTTTATCAGCATTTTTTACAGTTTAGCTGCGATATATGGTCCGTTCAGCCTTTGACATCCGACCTCAACGTAGCGCTTAGGTAATTGTGACATAGAAGATCGCATAGCCAACTACATCCTAAAACCTCATTAGCCACCTTTTACGACACGTATGACAGGTCACACTCGTTGCTTCTATATATCGATACAATTTCGTGTTGTAGAGAGAACGATGGTTGATAACATGTGGATGTCAATCTGCTGCCGTTGTATCATAGTGTCGAAGTTGTCAATAGTTTCATGACCAGGCGACCTGGGCTTGAGTTATTGATTACTTGTGACGTGGAATAGTAGTCTATCTATCCATACGCAGTGGCCCTTGTTTGCTTTGCGGCGTCAGGGATAGAAGAGTTCTCTGGAAATGTCCTTCTTGTGTGCTGTTTGTAAGCTTGTTTCTGGGGTTCTTTTGATTTCTGTGATCCATCTTTTACATGGTTTGCCTCTGGCTTTATAGCCGTGATGTATATGTGTCATGGCTATCCAACGTGCCCGCAATCTTGACGGGAGTCGTAGTTGCTGTTAATACTAGTAGTTGTAGTAGTAGTTGTTGTTTTATTTATTGTATTAGTATCAGGAAACTTGTGTTACCGGGGCTCGAAAGGGGAACAACGAATAGCAACACTGTTTACTTTCCTTGCATGTCGTAAGAAGCGAGCAAGAAGGTTATTAGTGTGGGGGATTTCTATCCCATCTCATATAGAGTAAACGTGATCCGGAAGCCCAGCTGAAGTAGGATGTATCAGGCTAAACGTCGCAGATATCGTAGTACAACTGGAAGCTATGACATGACGCATTCCTTTCTCTGGACTACATCCTACTAATCTGCAGGAGTTTTGAAAATATACGCAAAAGAAGAAACAGTAATAATAGCAGTGGTGATGATGGAGATAGTAGTCGTTGTTGTTATTGCTGTAGTTGTAACAGTTGTAGTAGTAGCGGTGATGATGGTGATGGCGATGGTAATCGTAGTAATAATGATAGTAGTAGCAGTAGTAGTAGTAGTAGTAGTAGTAGTATTTGTTGTTGTTGCTGTTGTTGTAGGTACATCAGTTAGCAGTACCAACAATAGGAGCAGTAGTAGCGTATTAGTGGTATTAGTCGTAGTAATCGTCTTCTTATCAGTAGTAGAGTATTGGTCGTAGTAATCGTCGTCAATCAGTACTAAAGTAATAATCATAGTAATCGTCGTCCTTTCAGTAGTAGAGTATTATTAGTAGTAATCGTTGTCCTTTCAGTAGTAGAGTATTAGTAGTAGTAATCGTTGTCCTATCAATAGTGGAGTATTGATTGTCGTCGTATTAGCTGAAGCTGCAGTTGTAATTGTTATAACAGTTTATATAAGACGTTTCAATGTAGAACGTATTGTTCGCAGTTTAACATGTCAACATTGTAAGTCCGATTGTCTTGATAAATTCGGCTGTATTTGAAAGCTCCTCAAAGTTAACATACATCTTTCTGTGGATATTCGTATCTGTGCCATGAGAATAGGATTCATTAGTGTCAAAGCAGACCGAGTGAAAGACTCACGTCAATGATGAAAGCTGTAAGCACTGGCTTACACACCGAGAAGTGTGCACGTGGAAGAAAAAATGGTCATCGAGGTCTCCAACAAACGACGGCGAATATTAGGGGGAGATGGGAAAGGGTCAGTGGTTGACAATGGGAATGGTGGCCTGTTAAATCACAAACAGATAAAAACAGAAATGTTGATGAAGACCGCTTCATATGTCTGCGTCACCTCAGGTATCGATTTGCATCTTCGTCCTCCACAGTCCACTCAATGCCAGCAGTTCGTCGAATTTCATATCAAACTGTCGGGAACCGGCTGTACGACGCTGATATTTGGGCTAGAAGACCTTACAGACGTTCCTGTTCTTACAGACAGGGATCGCCAGAACTGGCTACAGTGGGCGAACCAGCATCGTCAATATATCGTTGGGAATGAGTAAAGACGGGTCTGGTTTAGTTTAAGTCTGAAAGTTTATTCATTCTTCTTTTTCTTCTTCAGCGTTCATGGTTATATTCCAAAAAATGGCATGAAATATCATGAATACAAGAACCTAAATTACCATTTACTTCGCGGATTTTTCAGTGAAGAAATCGGGTGCTAACTAAAGAAATAGAAATACCTGATGACTCACATCTTCCTGTGTCGATATCCTATATATCTGCTAAGTACGTTGTGCGCATGCGCATCATAAATATAAGGAAATGATATAAGGGGTATTCCTTCATCCATTGAAGACGTGTAATACTATAAATAGAATGTGACGCATATGTTGCTAGGCTCCCATATTTCTGTTTTGATGCATGAGCTGGCATATAGTATGGCAGACGTATGATGCAAGGTCAAGTTTCTTAAGTAAGGCAGCAATTATGCAATATCTGTAAGGTTGACCAGTCCGAAGATTGGATTGGAACTTGTGAAGATGGCACCTTGACCTCAGCAATTAGTTACTCTCTAACAAGTAAATCCAGGAATAGGGTAATGAAGTTTTGCTTAATCACTCAATAGATACATAATAACACACACAAATCGACGTTTCGACCAAAAGGCCTTTATTAAGACAAATAATTAAAACAAAATTAACACATACAACAGAAAACTGACAGTGAGGATATAGGCGTTCACATCGGCATATGTAATATAGACTAGTCGGAAGAAGTGAAACGACACCAGACAAGGAATACACAAAAATGAGATTTTGGCGAGGGCGTAGTTTCCGTGAGCATTGTAACAAACCAAACAACCACAATATTGGTAGGGGCATAATTCTAGAGATCGTGATAATCCAAACGAACCCCGATATTGTGAGGGTGTAATTCTAGAGATCGCGATATACCAAACGAACCCCCATATTGTGAGGGTGTAATTCTAGAGATCGCGATAAACCAAACGAACCCCGATATTGTGAGGGTGTAACTCTAGAGATCGCGATAAACCAAACGAACCCCGATATTGTGAGGGTGTAATTCTAGAGATCGCGATAAACCAAACAAACCCCGATATTGTGAGGGTGTAATTCTAGAGATCGTGATAAACCAAACGAACCCCGATATTGTGAGGGTGTAATTCTAGAGATCGCGATAAACCAAACGAACCCCGATATTGTGAGGGTGTAATTCTAGAGCACAATAAAGAAACAAATTTCGGACATTGGTGAGAGCGTAATTCTACAGAATAGTAACAAAATAAACAAACCACAATATTGGTGATAATCTTTTTTCAACCAAATTAATGACGTAATTTATGACAGCCTTTTTCGGCACAGGAAGCCAAAACACAGTGCAAGATAACGACTGGCCTGGACTGTCGCGTTGCCATGTGTGAAAGTTCCATTTTCATCAAATTCCATCTCCTCAACGAAGGTTGGCTGCAACAGATCTCCAACATCCCCTGGCTCTTGTTTTGGTGGTGCATTTTGCTAAACTGAAACCTGTTCATCTTGTGATGTTACTCTTCTTCTTGTATCTCTGCCTACCTCTTGCTCGCTTACCTTTGATTTTACCCTCAAGTAAGGTCTTCATTAAGGTGTCATGCCTTTTAATGTGTCCAAACTATTTTATTCGCCTGATATTTATTTCTCTTAATAATTCTTTCTTCATATTAAGTGTTTTTAGTACCTCTTTATTTGTTTTTTTTTTCTCTTTCCATGATATTATACCTATTCTTCTATATACCCACATCTCAAAGGCATCAAAGGGGAAACTAACCCTAGTCTAAATTTACCGTTGAGCAATTTCCTATATCAGAACCACATTAACATTACTGATAAGGTTCAGTACCCATGGACACTGGGAAAATGAATCGTCTTACAACACGAGAAGATTTCACTAAAAGCGGAACACCCTATATGAGATAAACATAGTCGACTCAAGTTCATATCCCTGCTTACATTCTCCTCAGAAACTGCCAACTAGAGACATGTTTTTGGCGTGTAAAGTCTAAGGATGCAGTGGGCAATAAGCCATAAGTACTTACATCTGATACACAATCGTTGCATGGCGACATGTAGGAAGGCTATCACGGACTAGAAATGATCACCGGATATAAGAGCATCGGATGTGCTGTACAGAAAGGCGCAAATAACGCGACTCCTCTGTAAAACTAGCTGCACAACGTACTTCATCCTCTCCAGCTTTGTTGATTATTTGCGATTGAAGAAGAAAAATGTCCAGTTCAACTTCAAATATTTTTACATCACCAATGACCCATAAGTGGACCCAGCCTACATAAATGGCACCAGATCTTTTGCGGAAACAGTTTTTCTCGTTTCCCTAGAAATGACGTTTCAGCAAATACTTTTATCAAGATAGTCAGCCCTTAAAAAATGCAAGAAAGGCAAAGCAGTGGGCCCTAATAGAATTACCAACGAGATAATCAACCTCTCAGACTACGAATTAACAACTATCCTTCATCTCATCAATAAGACATGGAGAGAAGGCAAGCTGCCAATAGCCTCGAGAAATGTTAACATTATACCAATCCTAAAGAAGGACAAAAATCCAAACGTAATCACCAGTTACTGACAAATATCAGCATCTACCTTTGGCAAGGTTTCTATACTGGTTGTTAGAGAGCTCCGAGCTATAAGGTCATAAACATAAATCAATTTGGCTTGAGAAAGAACAAACAAATAATTGACTATCTGATACGGCTCACACATAGGAGATGCCTATAAAGAAAAGAAAAAGGCATATTGACAACCTTCATTGACCTCAAAAAAGCCTATAACAGTCTGGAGAACAGGATTATTCTTTAGGTATATCCGGGAAATTGTACAACAGTCTAAAAGGCTTCTTCCAAAACAGAATAATTCAAAACAACCTATAATGGAAGCTCATGAAAACAAAGAACCCTGGAAGAAGGACTGCCCCAAGGATCAGCGTTAAGTTATACATTGTTCCTCATATACATAAATGATCTGCCAGACCTCATCACCTGTCAGAAAGCACTATTTGCTGATGTCCTGGTTATATGGAAAAAGGGAATATACCCGAAAACCATCATTAATAACATCAACAAAAATATGACTACAATCTAGGCGTATTGTGAACTGTGAAAGCTCGAGATGAACAGATAAAAAACAGTTTACAGCCTGTTCGGCCTAAACACCAAAGCAAAAAGGGGAAGACGTGGACATCAAAATCGCAGAATACAAATAGCATATGAACAATTCCCAAGATATCTCGGAGTTGAACTTGACCAGAGGCTCACACTAGAGCACTATATAGAAAATCTGATTAAGAAAACGACCACACGGATAAAACTCATAAAGCACATCGCCTCATGCAAATGGGGAGCTTATTTGCATGCTTTGCGCCAGTTATATACTGGATGCGTCCGATCAGCAATTGACTATGCACTTCCTGTACAGGCAATAACAAGTAAAAGCCTCTTAAAGAGATTGGACAACGTACAAAATAACGCACTACGATTTATATGCGGTGCCATGAAAACCACATCCAACTGCTGCATATGAGATAAACACAGACATATAACCCTTACATCTAAGAAGAGAACGAGCGGTAGTAGAGACCTTTGAAAGATATATGAGAATGGACACTACAGAAGAAAATAGAAAAATGATAGAAAAGTGGCCGGAAAAAAACAGACTGCCCATGACATCGTTCCTCAATAACACGAGAGAAGCAAGCAAAAAACACCATCTGCCAACAAAAGGAAAAGATAGACATTGAACCACACTGCAGGAAAGCAATAACCCCTATCATAAGGGCTGAACTCTCTGACCTCGCTGCAGATAAGAACACTGTAACCCAATTTATGGAAACCATTGTCCTAGAAACAGTCCATACATACCCACCAGAAATAATCCACGTATACACAGATGGATCTGCACAAAACGCTACCAAAAATGCTGGATATGGAGCTGTGATAAAATACCCGAACAACGACCCAGAAGACTACCCAAAATTGTTTGGCCCATGCGGAGATATCTGCTCTAACTATACAACAGAGATAATAGCAATTGAGAAAGCTCTGAATGAAATTATTATGGACTTTGAGAACGGAACTACTTCACCTGAAGACACAGTCATCTTCTCCGACTCAAAAACAGCACACCAGGCCCTGCAGACCAACCCCCCCCCCCTGGTAGCAATATCAACAGACAAGTAGACCAGCTATCTACATCATATGGCACAGGAGTCCCCCTCAAATTGATACCTGGCCATGCCGGAGTCCCTGGAAACGAAACGCTGATAAGTTATCTAAGAGAGGTGCTTCCCCCCCCCTCTCCCCCACCCCGCGCAAAAATTTCCAAACAAATATGCAAACAAATCTTAAGAAACAACTACAGACAAGAATGGCTACGACAGTGGACCAGCTCAAAGACTGGAGGCTCACTATATGAATACCAACAGAAACCCAACCCCATGGAATTCTGAGTCAACTCGAGAGAGTAAACCAGAGCGTCACATTCCAAATAAGAACACGACGCGCCACATTCTCACATATACACACATAGACTGAACAAACCCATTACAGGGACCAAATTTCACACACTGCAACGCACAAGAGGAGACTGTCAAACACCTACTATGTCAGTGCCCACAACTAACAGACATCCGACAAGAACTACTACCACCGCTTCCAACTATACACAACAAACTCTACACATCTGCACCACAGTTGAGGAGAACTGGGCATTCACCAGAAGGGCAATCGGCTGTAAATAGCTGCCTGCTCATAGCGAAAGGGATTGAATCTTCATAATCATCATCATCATCATCACGATATAGATAATAAACATAAATTTCTCTACCTTCCATGCATGATCCCTGGTATCAATTTATTAATTCTGAGTGAATCACGGATGTTTCACACCCCCCCCCCCCACCAAATAGTCTAAACGTGAAAACGGCGCCAACAGGTATGTAGACCAGTGACTTGGACTTCTGCGTCTCCATTAACGGTAATTATAACTATTAACAATGTCAATATGCAAGTCCATAACCGCCAACAATACAAGATTACAATCAATAACAGGGAATACTACTAGTAAAACTGTACGAAAATAGTACTTACGTAGAAAACAGGTGATGAAGTTTTAAAAAGCAGCAAAATGGTCGGGAACAGAAGACTTAAAGTGGCTATGGACCTAATCCTGTTCTCAACCATTTTTGTATTGTTCATTGCTAAAGCGGTCGTTGCTATACGTGTCATTATGTGGTTCAGATGCGCTCCATCTTATTTCCCAAGGCCACTTTCTCCATCGATGAGGCCTTTACATGTGAATCCTGTAATATTATTTACGTGATCATATGCAAACACTGTGGCAAGCAGTACATCGGGTAAACCGGCTTAAGATTGAGCGACCGCTTCTGTAATCATCTTCATTGCATCAAGCATAGAACACCTACACCTGCTGCCACACAATTCAACAACGTGGTCATCATGGTGCTCTTGATATTCAGGTCACTACCATCAGATCCTACACCGCCGATGATAGATCTAGGTACGCTCTAGAAAATCGCCGTATATTTTAGTTGGGTACCCTCAAGCCTTTTGGACTCAATTCCGACCACTATTTGTCTAGTTTTAGGTTGGTGTGATTTTTGTCTTTATTCGTTTTGTTCCGTCATTTACGTCATCTTTTTGTTCGTTTCGCTTCCACCCATATTTATGTTTTTGATGTACATCCTGTTCCTGTCCTTCCAGCATCTTACTTCCATATTTTGGTTGGACACGTTTGTGTGGTGTGGTCATTTCTATTCGTCATTTTTTGCTGTTTTGCGCGTACCTTAAGAAAGACATTTTGGTTGAAACGTTGATTATGTGATGTGTATCATTATTTGTATGATTTTAGCTTGTTTTCCATTATGTGTGTTATTTCACGTGAGCTTCCGATATTGATAGTGTGTCAGTCGTCGTGCAGCAAAACTTCATCACCTGTTGTCTACGTAAGTGCACCTGTCTACAATACAAGATAGACTGACTGATGGGACATCGCGCCTTCTTAATGATTCATTTAGCCATTCCTGTAATTTTCATTGACTGTCACCATAAAGTATAATGATAGTGATCAATGAAAATCACAGAATACTCAAATGATTGATTAAGAA
Source organism: Meghimatium bilineatum (assembly GCA_034231615.1). Lineage (NCBI taxonomy): Eukaryota > Metazoa > Mollusca > Gastropoda > Stylommatophora > Philomycidae > Meghimatium > Meghimatium bilineatum. The sequence goes on along the minus strand of CM067316.1, from coordinate 18,819,798 downwards.
GGCTTCATTTTCCATTAGTCAGTATGTCTTATACTTCAGACGGTCATGGCAATACACATAAAGTAATCAAATGTAATTTTGGAAAGCTGTTTTTCAATTAGCTAACATGTCTTCTTACCTCGATGGTTCTCGGTCAGTCGCTTCATATTATACAATCCACTGCCCGTGTTGCAATCAGAGTATAGACTTCTAGTCCAGGGTGCAAAGAATAGGGCAACTGGTTTTTTTTCAGGTATGTCGCAGGAGTCCACTAAGGAAAGTTAGGCGATAGACTGATAACTTGTCACTAGTGAAAAAAGCATTGTCACTGCATGTCTTGTCTCGATGTCTTACTTGTGTTTGCTGTCAAATAGTTCTCAGGAATGATGTAGAGATACAGGCCAGAGAGCATTGCACTATTGTCCTTATGTGGCAGACCCCTAGATGTGTACCATCTCTGTAGATGACTTAACAGATCTGACTGAATAATGATGAACAAGTTGGCTCGGATGTATATGCTGCACTCCTGGCAGGCCGTGGTGTTCATGGGATACTGCCACGCTTCTTTTCGTGGACTAAACATAATCCATACTCCACCTCCCTAAACACAACCATACCTTTGAGACAGATAACAGTACGTGCTTGAGTGTTACCTCGGTGATGAACTAAGAAGCGCCTAAGCTGTTGTCAGAAAGGCTATAGACTGTTGTCAGAAAGGCTATAGACTGTTGTCAGAAAGGCTATAGACTGTTGTCAGAAAGGTAAAAGGCTGTTGTCAGAAAGGATATAAACTGTTGTCAGAAAGGATATAAACTGTTGTCAGAAAGGATATAAACTGTTGTCAGAAAGGTTATAAGCTGTTGTCAGAAAGGATATAGACTGTTGTCAGAATGGTAAACGGCTGTTGTCAGAAGGCTATCATCATCATTCCGTCGAAGGCGGATGTATTGAGCCATTGACGCAAATAAAATTGCAACACAACGCATTTCCACTCTCTGGACTATATCCTACTGGAAATCTAGTAGGGCGATAGTCCTGCTGCAAGAGAGATCCAGCAGGAGTTTGAGAAAGAACGCTGAAGAAGAAGATAATCATTATACCATTGTATTTTATTTTTTAGCGATAGTGAAGAGCAGTAGTCCTCAAATGCTACATTGAACTGGTGCTACTCTATGGAAGTGCAGCATGGACAATAAATAAGACATCACAAAAATCATTGGAGGTAGCGGAAATGTGGGTTTTTTCAAAGAATGTGACGCATTTCTTGGACAGCAAAGATTACTAATGAAGAATGCCTTAGAAGGATGGATGTGAAAAGATGCATTATTGATAATGTAAGAAAAAGACAGTAAACATTTATTGGGCACATAATGAGAAGAGGGGGCATTGAGAATATAGTGGCAACATGAAAGATGTAAGGAAAAGATCAAGGGAAAGACCCAGAGAAAAGATATTGGACAGTTTGACTAAATGGCTTCGGTTGACGACACAAACAGAAATGATGACATATATGAGAGATCGATGTAAAAGGAGAAATATGATCGCCAACGCCATTCGGCACGGCACTTGATGATGATGAGAGAAGTAGTAAACAAGAAGTGAATTAATTCATTAGAGTGGTAAAGTAGTCTATTAGGGCGTGTTACATTGATATTTATGCCAGTTAGGCGGATTATCCAGTTTTTGCGTGTCTCAATCAGACGTGATTTATGAATATTGTAGTTGCCACAGAAATATATCAATGATCATTATTTTGAGATAGCTTCTGTTTATTTTTTCTGTTTATTGTTTTCTGTTTATTGTTTTAGTGAGATGGTCGTTGACAAATGTTACCCCCTTGTCTTTGTAACTGTTGCTGTGCAGCTTTATACTGCATGGAACAGTCGAATGTGGAAGAAGCAGTTGAGCAAAGAAAATCAATGACAGACAATATCAAGCGCTGACCTCGTCAAGATTTTTCCTTCTCATCCGCATCCTAAAAGGATGTTGTTGTTTTTTGTTGTTGTCGATATCCAAGTGTTGATGAGTAATGCTCGTAGTAAATAATGTAACACAATGGCTCGTAGTAAAATGAAACTTGTGACAACTGCAATGGCATACTTGCGTAGAATCCTAGGAATATCGCTAAGAGACAGAGTAAGAAATGAAGACATTTGACAAAGAACCGGTACCATTCCAATCTTGGAATATATTAAGAGACAAAAGATAAAATGGTTTGCACACATCAGCAGACTACCATCAGACGCATACCACAGTAAGATATGCTACACAGATACAGTGAAGCAGACCTTGAGGCCGACCACGAAAACGATGGACCACCGAAATAAAAGAGACGACAAACTCCACAATATACTCAGCACACAAGAGGGCCATCTGCAGAAAACTCTTCTACTCCTGACGCTGATAGGCAAAACAGGGTTTAGCGAATAGCTAAAGTAGATAGATGAGTAATGCTACTCTTGGTCGATGTTTCGTTGAGATGAGAGCAGTGTCTACACGTTGGTAGTGGCTGGTGTTTGATACAGTTTAAGTGGCTATTCAAACTTGCGTGTCATATTTGAAACTTGATTCTTGATTAGAAACAAGCGTCACAGCACTGGGGGCATTCCCATATATGCTCTGCTTACCGTTCCGTCAGCCATATAAAAGTGTATAAGCTCAGTTATTTGAAACAAAGATACTGGTTAGGTTTATCTAGCAGATCCTTAAGAGATAGATATCGCTAGAGGACTGTGTGTGTTGATATATCAAATGTGGTACCCCTGCTTGGCTGAGGGTTATCGGTTTCTGGATATGAATAAATGAAGCTCTGGTATTTATGTTTTTTTAAATTAGTTGGCAAAGTGACACACGAGAAACGAACTGCATCATTGCTTTTAAACCAAGTATCTCTAGACAGAAGTATATGGTATGGGTTTGTGCGGGTTGTCTCTTCTTCTTCTTCTTCAGCGTTCATTCTCAAACTCCCGCTGGATCTCTCTTGTAGTAGGACCATGGTTCTATTATATTTCCAGCAGGATGTTGTCCATGAAATGGAAATGCGTTGTGTTGCCGTTTTATGTGCGCCAATGGCATAATTATTGCAGAATTTTCCTGTCGGTGTTCTGATTGTATCTCTAGGCTTGTGTGGATATTCTATATATACACCTGTACCTCCATTCCTCACTACATTCTGTGCTGACCCATCTGTGTATACTCTGACCCATATTTCCTGTGGGTATTCCTCATCCAGGAAACTGAGGGTGACTGTCCTCCGCTGCACACTGTTCAGTTCGTCCTCGCTTAGTATTCCTTTCACATGGGTCTGAATGTATATTGGCATTCCATGCCTTTCACTCCTCGGGGTTTGTTCTGGTACAGACCTTAAGGGGCTGTCAACTTCAGGTAGGTCTGTAAGTTGTCTACGGAGTCGTTTAGCTTGATGGATAAAACTGCTTCTTTTCAGTCGCCCCATTGCTAGATTTTGGAATCTTTCCTTCATTGGATGACTTGGCATACACTGAAACTTTTCTGCTTGAATTAGTACTTTTGTGTCTCTGCGTTCGCCAAGTGTTTGCATTCTTCCCATTTTCTGCATCTCTGCTATGGGTGTTGATTTCATTGCTCCCAACATTATTCTAAGTGCCTGGTTTTGCACTTTATCTAGATCTTGTAATGTGGTGTTTGATGCAGGACACCACGCAGCTTAACCATATTCCAGGTGTGGTCTTATTCCTTGCTGGTCTTTACTGTCTGCATTTATCATATGATCACATTTATCAGTGAATCTATCTATGTGACGAGTCATTTACAGACCATTGTCCTGTCAGTCTTGAAACCTCTCGGTTCTGTGCTGCCCATCCTTTTTTCAGTGTCATGTTCAGAAGGTCACCCATATCCTGTGTCCATCGTAGTCTTCGTCTGCCTCTTGTTCTCTTTCCTGGAATATTTCCCTCCATGATTAATCTGTCTAAACTACTATGTTAGAAATATATTAATTCCTTGAAGCTTATTTGTTGTCATCATCAAAATGAATAAATGTTTTTAAAACTCTCCGGGTGTATGAGAAAAATAACTTTATATTTTTAAATCATTATTCCAGCATGATCATAACGCTGAGCAACACTTCATAATAACAACACTTTGTTACAACAACACTTCATAATAACAACACTTTGTTACAACAACACTTTATAATAACAACACTTTGTTATAGTAACACATCGCAATAACAGCACTTTACTCTGTCATGCATGTTGCAAGATGTGACAAAAGACGTTCTGGTTGTAAGGTTAGCTGCCCCGTGGTAACGGTCAAAGTACGTGACGTAAAGTCATGCTGAAGTCGGAAAAGTCTGGTCAAAAGGAGGAGATCTAGTTGTAAATAATGACACAACTCATTTCCTTCTCGGATTACATCCTGAAAACTTGAAGAACAATTGCAAGAACGACACTGTGACCTGTACACAGCATTGATAGATACAAAGGCTATTTTTCAAAGGCGATTTGACACAGTAAGCAGAGAGTATCCGTGAAAGAGTATAGCAAAATGCGGTTGCCTATATAATTGTATCTCAATGGTGCAGCAGTTGCATAATGTAGTGCACGTTAGATCACGTTTCACTAGCTCAAACAAATGTAATTATCTGGTTCACCATCTAACGTATTAATACCAATATTTACTTATGATGTTATATAGTTAAGCATAGGCGTGTCTAGTGTTCCAAAAATGCGCCCACCATGTTTATATATACATATATATATATATATATATATATAATACCTGTTGAAGATGATTTTTTAAATTATCTGTATGGGAGATACTCGTGACAGTGCTTGTCAATGACATTTAGTGTTATACACATTACTCACAGATGTATTTTTCCTACTAACTACACTTTATGTTGAAACACGCCTGAAAGATAATTTTTGCGTGACACCGGATAAAACCTTAAACACCGTCTGTCTTGTGTTCGTGTGCAAAATAGTGCAATTTCACGCTTAAATCGTGCTAATTGTATAATAAATCAATCATGTCTAAATGAGGATTTATAATTGATTGTAAACATTTAATAAATGTGTGGGGGATGTGGGTTGACAAGTAGAATTTTTATATATAACACAAATAAATGAACATTTTAACCAATGGCTGCATTTTAATGAAAGATTTAAGCCATATAGTCCATACCATTTCAATTTAACACACGGGCCCAGAGATGACGTGCACACCAAAGTGCACCGGCCGGTGCACCATAGCTGGTCGAGCATCAGGGTCAGTGAACCACAGCTGGCCAGACCCTCAGTACACTTCCACGCAGTGGGTCTGGAAACAGGAGTGCAGCAAACTTTCTGTAGCCTTGCCAAGTACTAGGGATCGAAGATACGGGAATGCCAATCCGGCCCAAAAAATCTCTGGCTGAAGACGGATGTGTCATGTCGAAAAGCGCAGATAGCACAGCTTGCTGTAAAACATGACACAACTCAGATCACCCTCATACATCCTTCTCAGAACGGTCAGCGGAATGCTTTCAGAGGGCCATCCGCAAGGCGTACGATGAAAAAGAAGAAGAAATTAACACACTCAATTTCAGTTATATATATTTGTTGCGATACATCATTTTAAAGTTGGGCAAAGCTGATGAAACATGCTATAAATTTCAGATTTCAGGATGATGAAAAATTACCTGCAACTTTTCCTGTTTTAACGGAAGTAAAACATGAGTTACTTTTAGCACGTACATTGTGTTCTCTTCTCTGCTGGATGGCACGTTCAGATATATATATATATATATATATATAGATATATATCAAGTGACATTTTCTTTCCAACACGGTGTCTTCGTTGTGGATACTCTGAACGCCTCTCTGTCCCGGACAAGCAGGCATGCATTGACCAGAGACATGTGCATACATTCTTCAATGTCGCTGGTCCACAGTCCTCTTGGTCTTCCTATTTTTTTTCTCGCCTGATACTCTGTCCTCTAGAATCAGCCTTTCAATACCATCGTATAGCTTTAAGTGTCCAATAACTGTAGCTTCCTTCTTATGGTTGTATTTAGAAGTCATCTTTTATTTAATTTCAGTAATTTCAAAATTTCAATATTATTTTTCTCTGTCCGTGACATTTGTAGCATCTTTCTGTAAGACTTCACTTCAAATGAATATATTCCTTTGGATATTGTCTTGTTTAAAGTCAAAGCCTCGCATCCATATGTTGCCACTGGGAAAACACATGATCTTAAAAGAGTTTGGCGCACTCTTCCCCTGCTGCTGCTAACTCTGCCTTCAGCTAGTAATCTTTCCGTACTGTTATGTCTTTTTATGTGGCCAAAAATACTCAGCTTTCTTGTTATGATGTTGTTAAGGAGTCAGCTCTCTCATAAACAAAATTTGAAATTAAAACAAAACAATGACAAGATAAGCTCTTCTTCCTATATCGTTCATTCTCAAACTCCTGCTGGATCTCTATTGTAGCAGGACCATATTCCATTCTAGATTTCCAGCAAGATGTAGTCCAGAGAATGGAAATGCGGTGTGTCACCGTTTTATATGCGCCAATGGTCCAACACGTCCGTCTTCGGCGGGACAAAAACATTAAAGTCATTAAAAGAGACAATGTGTACTATCGACAACAGTTTGAGAACGTTTGGTCTAATGTGTCTTATTAATAACATTACTTTTTCAGGTACGTTTACACTGAGAGACTAAAATATAGCACATAGAGGTGAACAAGAGTGTGTTTGTGTGCATTGTGAGAGATTGTATGTGGTGTGTAAGAGTGAATATATGTATGTATGTGTGTTCTAAAGTACAATATGAATATATAATCAGCCCAGAAACTAGTTCTCCTATTTGTTCCTGTTCTTTTCATGTAGATCAGGAACGAACCAGTGAACAGTGTGAATGTGTGTGTGCGTGTGCGTGCGTGTGTGTGCGTGTGTGTGCGTGTATGTGTGTGTGTGTGTGAAAGAGAGGACGGAGACTGTTAAGTGGTGAAAGACAGAGAGAATGTTTGAGATAGTAAAAGAGAACTGAACAATGTGTGTATGTGTATGGTAGAAGGTAGATGGTAGAAGGTAGATGGTAGAAGGTGGTAGAAGTTATATGGTAGCGGTGGTAGAAGGTAGATGGTAGAAGGTAGATGGTAGAAGGTAGATGGTAGAAGGTAGATGGTAGAAGGTAGATGGTAGAAGGTAGATGGTAGATGGTAGATGGTAGAAGGTGGTAGAAGTTATATGGTAGCGGTGGTAGAAGGTAGATGGTAGAAGGTAGATGGTAGAAGGTAGATGGTAGAAGGTAGATGGTAGAAGGTAGATGGTAGAAGGTAGATGGTAGAAGGTAGATGGTAGAAGGTGGTAGAAGGTAGATGGTAGAAGGTAGATGGTAGAAGGTAGATGGTAGAAGGTAGATGGTAGAAGGTAGATGGTAGAAGGTAGATGGTAGAAGGTAGATGGTAGCGGTGGTAGAAGTTATATGGTAGCGGTGGTAGAAGGTAGATGGTAGAAGGTAGATGGTAGAAGGTAGATGGTAGAAGGTAGATGGTAGAAGGTGGTAGAAGGTAGATGGTAGCGGTGGTAGAAGGTAGACGGTAGAAGGTAGATGGTAGCGGTGGTATACGTTATATGGTAGCGGTGGCAGAAGGTAGATGGTAGCGGTGATAGAAGGTAGATGGTAGTGGTGGTAGAAGTTAGATGGTATCGGTGGTAGAAGGTAGATGGTAGCGGTGATAGAAGGTAGATGGTAGCGGTGGCAGAAGGTAGATGGTAGCGGTGATAGAAGGTAGATGGTAGCGGTGGCAGAAGGTAGATGGTAGCGGTGGTAGAAGGTAGATGGTAGAAGGTAGATGGTAGCGGTGGTAGAAGGTAGATGGTAGCGGTGGTAGAAGGTAGATGGTAGCGGTGGTAGAAGTTTGATGGTTGCAATGGTAGAAGGTAGATGGTAGCAATGGTAGAAGTTAGATGGTAGCGGTGGTAGAAGGTAGATGGTAGCGGTGGTAGAAGTTTGATGGTAGCGGTGGTAGAAGGTAGATGGTAGAAGGTAAGTGATAGAAGGTAGATGGTAGCAATGGTAGAAGGTAAGTGGTAGAAGGTAAGTGGTAAAATGTAAGTGGTAGTCGTGGTAGAGATTTGATGATAGCGGTGGTAAAATGTAGATGGTAGTGCTTGTAGACGGTACATGTAGCGGTGGTACAATGTAAGTGTAGCGGTGGCAGAAGGTATATGGTAGCGGTGGTATAATGTAAGTGTAGCGGTGGTATAATGACAGTGTAGCGGTGGTAGAAGGTACATGGTAGCAGTGGTATAATGTAAGTGTAGCGGTGGTAGAAGGTAAATGGTAGCGGTGGTAACGGTAGTAGAAGGTAGGTGGTAACGGTGGTAGATAAGGTATAAAACCCAGTGACGATAGAGATTAAAAAGTAGAACATGGAGATATATAGGACACTCTCAAAATGAAGTATGACAACAAAGCAAGGCAGATACTAGACTGGAATCCACACGCGAGGAGAAGATTTTGCAGAATAACACGAAGAAAAACAGTGGGAAAAGATGTTAAACTAATTGTAAACTTGTGAGTACAGTTGAAGAAGACAGCAAAGTACAGGAATCTTATGGGAACAGTGGCAAAAGATAGCGCAGCGAAGAAACTTTGTAGGCACAATTGAAGAAGACAGCACAACACTTGAACATTGTGGGCACAGGTGAAGAAGACAGCACAACACTTGAACAATGTGGGCACAGGTGATGAAGACAGCACAACACTTGAACAATGTGGGCACAGGTGATGAAGACAGCACAACACTTGAACAATGTGGGCACAGGTGATGAAGACAGCACAACACTTGAACAATGTGGGCACAGGTGAAGAAGACAGCACAACACTTGAACAATGTGGGCACAGGTGATGAAGACAGCACAACACTTGAACAATGTGGGCACAGGTGATGAAGACAGCACAACACTTGAACAATGTGGGCACAGGTGATGAAGACAGCACAACACTTGAACATTGTAGGAACTTAAACTGTTTAAGAAGATAGCGCAGAAATCATTAGAGAGCGATAGTTTAAGTTCTATCTTCCACGTGGAACTGAAAGGAGAGAATAGAGAGAGAGAGAGAATAGAGAGAGAGAGAGAGAGAGAGAGAATAGAGAGAGAGAGAGAGAGAATCATCAAAGTTAAATATGTTTTGTCATGGTTTACATCTTTGCTGAGAAATATTTTCATTTCTACCCGTCACATCTGACTTCAGCATGCTGTTTACGTCGATTGCACTTAAGACATATATCTACTTACGGATAGGTACATAAACCAATTCTCTCGTGCAGCTGTGGCCGACTATACTATCGACATAGCTACAGACGTCCGCGGTTCAGTAGAAGTAGTAAAACACCAACTATTAATTACCAACGCCGACATCTGATATGTCGGACCAGTGGTGCACATAAAACAGCGACACAACGCATATCCGTTCCCTGGACTACATCCTGCTGGAAATCTTGTCCTGATGCAAGGGAAATCTGGCGTTAGTTTAAGAACGAACAAAACAAAACAAAATGTTAGGAGGAATAGCAAACTCCTTCCCACCCCCTCCCCCACCGAAATAAATCATTAGACGCCTCTAACGGCATAAAAGACTAATAGATCGTCGATAAATCAAGTAAAGAATATAGATTGGATATAAATATTTAAAAAAAACAACAGAAACTATGATAATCAGCTGCGTCACAGAAGAATACTCGCTAAACATAAACATACATGGAGAGAAAATACAAGTAGAACACTATCAATATCGTGGACAATTAATCACAAATGACGGCAAGTTACAAGGAGAATAGAAATGGCTAAAAGTACCTTCAATGACATGAAGAAAATAATAACATCTAAACAAATTAAAAACAAGTTAAAAATAAGAATTGGAAAATGGTACATCTATTCTATATTAATGTATGGCTCAGAAACATGGACACTAAACAATTATAAGACAGAATTGATGCCTTTGAGATGTAGATATACAGAAGAATGGAGATAACATCATGCAAAGAGAAGAAAACAAACAAAGAGGTTCTAACAACACTTAATATGAAGAAAGAATTATTAAGATAAATTAAGATCGGGCAAATAAAATATTTTGGACACATTAACAGACATGACACCTTGTTTTAAGACCTTACTTGATGGTAAGGATACTTCTCTATGGTGAGCTGGAGAATGGTACACGATCTCAAGGTGGTCAGAAGAAGCACTACAAGGACTCGCTAAAGAGTTCACTGAAAACCTTTGTAATAAACCAAGATACATGGGAAGAACTTGCACAAAATAGATCTACATAGGGCTCTACAGTTTTAAAAAAAAGCGCACCATCCTGTGAAAATAGAAGAAATACTGCAGCTCAACAGCGGAGAGTAGCTAGAAAGTCACGGATAGACCGTCTACTGTGGTCATTCTATCCCCGAACAGCCCAATGACATTTAGAGCTCGAATATGGCTCATTACCCATCAACGAACTGTTCGGCATGGACATAATTAAAATTGAATTTTCAAAAGTGCATGAAAAAAATGGTCATCATCATTTATGATGGACGAACACACACACACACACACTTGAGGGTAAAGTCCAAGCGAAGCGAGCAAGAGGTAGGCAGATATACCAGTGGGAGAGTAACGTCACAAGATTGACAGGTTACGGTATAGCAGACTGCACCACTAAAACAAGAGACATGGGGAGTTAGAGGTCTGTTACAGCCAATCTTCGTTGCGGAAACAGCACTTGATGATGACAAACGACATGCATGGTAGATCAGTTTTTCTATTCTAATTAATCTTATATAGCTGCTCTCATTAGTCTTATATAGCTGTTCTCATTAATCTTATATAGCTGTTCTCATTAGTCTTATATAGCTGTTCTCGTTAGTTTTATATAGCTGTTCTCTTTAGTCTTATATAGCTGTTCTCATTAGTCTTATATAGCTGTTCTCATTAGTCTTATATAGCTGTTCTCATTAGTCTTATATAGCTGTTCGCATTAGTCTTATATAGCTGTTCTCATTAGTCTTATATAGCTAGCTGTTATCATATGTCTTATAAAGCTGTTCTCATTAGTCGTATATAGCTGTTCTCATTAGTCTTATATAGCTGTTCTCATTAGTCTTATATAGCTGTTCTCATTAGTCTTATATAGCTGTTCTCATTAGTCTTATATAGCTGTTCTCATTAGTCTTATATAGCTGTTCTCATTAGTCTTATATAGCTGTTCTCATTAGTCTTATATAGCTGTTCTCATTAGTCTTATATAGCTGTTCTCATTAAGTTTGGCTTGCTATTCGTTGCTCATCTTTATAAGGACCATAATAACACACGAACGTCAATTTCTTCGTCTCTCTCTCTCTCTCTCTCTTTCTCTCTGTCTCTCTCTTCTCTTTCTCTTTGTTCTAGCATCTTCGTCTAGCAATCTCTCCATGCTATAAATTGTAACTTTATCTCAAGGTCAATGCCATCTTCTTCGTTGATGTCGATGTCCTCTATAAAAAAAATCTGTTTGAATGTTTCCAATTAAGTAGTTACGTCCCCTACATGGAAGTGACAGCCTGTACTGAACACACAGCCATTAACATTTTGTCACAACGCTTACATTGATATTACTGTTCATATTTTTGTCACAAGAGTACGTTAGCGAGTGCTCGACCTGTTATTGACAAGCAACGAATAACCTTGCCGAGAGCTTAGCCTCACACTATGAGGGAGGGAGTATTCGTTCACCGTCAAGCAGGCAGAGTAAAATGGAAAATATTGATCTGTCTAAATCTAAACATGTCCAAATTAAGGTTATCGCCATGTCTGGAAGCGTCTAACCAAGAAATAGACAAACTCTAATCTCGTACAAGTGGCAATACTCCCCTGTCTAGTCACTCTCTGATAAAGTTTAGTAATTGTGTTAGTCACAATTATAAGTAGACGTGTTCTTCTTCTTCTTCAGCGTTCATTCTCAAACTCCCACTGGGGCTCTGTTCTAGCGGGACCATGAGGCTATTACATTTCCAGCAGGATGTAGTCCAGAGAATGGAAATGCATTTTGTTGCCGTTTTATTTGTGCCAATGCTCCGACACATCCGTCTTTGATAGAAGTAGACGTCTGAAAGTATGTCTTTAATTCTGCGTTCGTTCTCAAACGCCTACATATTTGTAGGACATCGACCAGGGAACGGGATTCGTTGCGTCATGGTTTACAGATTGGTTGCGATAAATGCGTCTTTATACTCCGACATAGAGTTAGGCGTGTCTTCTGGATTACCTTATCGATCTATGGGATGTGACAGCCACAACGCGCAAAAACACCTTTGTTGCCTTTTACGATATGTATGGTAGGTCACGGTGATAATATTCTTTGATCGTCTTTTGGATCCCGACAGCACAAGGGAGAACTTGGGAAGTCTATAATGAAGTTCTTTAGTTTTCTGACATTCGCATGCGGTTGTGTGGGTCACACCAATGGCCCACTAGACAAATCACCCATGCAACAGAAAACCTTAGTAGATGACATGCCGTTATATTGAGGCTCTCTTGTTAAAGCTTTGTAGCATGTCATCTACACAATTATATACTCCCTCTGAGTAGAAGGCTCCTTCAATAGACATTGTACTAAACCTAAAGCTGAAATCTCCTGGGTATGAAATAAAGCTCAGAAAAACTACCCCACTACCCTTAGAAAGTAAGAACTAATCTCTCGCAGTTCCCGTGGTTCTCAAACAAACAACTTTTCTGACGTGGTGAACCAAGCAACAATCTTTTTTTCATTTTTCCCTATTTGCTGGTTTTAAGATTCTACTGATGTCATACAAGTCACTACATTACTTGGCCAGTCAAATTCACTAATAAAACACAACTACAGCGAAATATGGCTAAGAGAACATCCAGAGGATTATCCGAGAGATGATTCGTCATCAAGTGCCGTCTCCGCAACGAAGGTTGGCTGCAACGTATCTCCAACATCTCCTGTCTCTTGTCTTGGTGGTGCACTCTGCTAGACTGTAACCTGTCCATCGTGTAATGTTACTCTCCCACTTGTATCTCTGCCTACCTCTTGCTCGCTTCCCTTTGACTTTACCCTCAAGTAAGGTCTTCAATAGGGTGTCATGTCTTTTAATGTGTCCAAAGTATTTTATTTGCCTGATCTTTATTTCTCTTAGTAGTTCTTTCTTCATATTAAGTGTTTTTAGCACCTCTTTATTTGTTTTCTTCTCTTTCCATGATGTTCTCCCTATTCTTCTATATACCCACATCTCAAAGGCATCAATTTTGTCTTCTAATTGTTTATTTAGTGTCCATGTTTCTGAGCCATACATTAATATGGAATAGATGTAGCATTTTATAATTCTCATTTTTAACTTGTTTGTAATTTGTTTAGATATTAATAATTTCCTCATGTCATTGAAGGTACTTTTAGCCATTCCTATTCTCCTTTTAACTTCTGTTTCACATCTGCCATCATTTGTGACTATGTGTCCAAGATATTGATACTGTTTTACTTGTTGTAGTTTCTCTCCCTGTATGTTTATGTTTACCTCCTGTTCTTCTGTGTTTTTGCTGATTATCATGGTTTTTGTTTTTTGAATGTTTATATCCAGTCCATATTCATTACTTGATTTATTGACTTGATCTATTAGTCTTTGTAACTCATGTTCACTTTCTGCTAAAAGAACAGTGTCATCTGCATATCTAATGTTGTTTATTATTTTCCCATTGATCTTGAGTCCTGGTATTTCTTCTATATTTTTAAAGATATTCTCTGTGTAGATATTAAATAGGCTTGGTGATAAAATGCATCCTTGTCTTACCCCTCTTCTTATTTCTATGTACGGTGAGTAGCTGTTTTCACACCTTATTGATGCAGTTTGTTCCCAATATATATTTCTAATCAGCCTGATGTCTTTTCCATCTATGCCTATTTCTTGAAGACATTTGATTAATTTTTCATGTTGGACTCTGTCAAAGGCCTTGCTGTAGTCTATGAAGCAAATATAGATACTTTTTTGGACTTCTATATATTTATCTATCACTAGCCGGATACTCAGTATAGCTTCTCTGGTTCCTTTGTTTTTCCTAAAACCGAATTGTTCTTCACCGACCTCCATGTCTATCTTGTTCTTAATTCTTTCATGTATTATCTTGAGAAGTATTTTAGTTAGATGGCTCATTAGACTTATTGTTCTATAATCTGTACAGTCCACAGCCCTGGGCTTCTTAGGTAGTGGTATGAATATTGATGATGTTAGGTCTTTAGGTATATGGCCTGTTTCGTATATGTCACTGCAAATTTCTGTGATAGTATCTACACCAAATTCATTTAGAGTTTTTATTATGTCTGCTGTTATGTTGTCAGAGCCTGCAGCTTTTCCACATTTTATTGAATTTATTGCATGTTCTACTTCTGATTTCAGTATTACTGGTCCATCATTGTTGTGTATTGTTGGTTTTTTGTTCCGTTGGTCGTCAAACAGTTCTGTTACATAATCTGCCCATCTTGTGAGTGCTTCTGTTTTATCAAATATTATTTTACCATCTTTATCTTTTATGCAGCCACCGCCATTAATAGGATTTTTCTTATTTGTGAACAGCCTTATCTCCTTATGCATTAATTTTGTCTTCTGTTGTATGGACATCTCCTCTATTTCACTGCATTTTGTTTCTAGCCATTGTTTTTTCGCTGTTCTGCACATGTTACGTATCTCCTTGTCTGTACTTGAGTATTTTGGTGTATTTTTAGCTTTCTTTCTTTCTGTCATTTTCTCCAATATTTCATCTGTCATCCATGTTTGTTTGTTCTTGGTATTTCTTGTTGGTAAATTTTTACTTGATGTTTGAATACTTTTCTTTAGGCTTTCCCATTTATTGTCTATTTTCTCTTCTGGATTTTCCCTTCTATATTGTTCCATGCACTCTATCATTAGATGTTCATATCTATTCCTTACATCTACAAGGTATTTTTGTTGTATGTCTGGTTGTTTTAGTGCTGATGCGTCTATCTGTGGTTCTTGGATTCCTCTATTTACTATCTTTTTAAGTTTGACATTTATTTTGCACATCACTGGATTATGGTCAGAGTTGATATCTGCACCTGGGTATGTTTTGATGTTTCTGACACTATTTCTAAATCTATTGTTAATCATAATGTAATCTATTTGGTTCCTCTTTCTGTCTCCAGGGCTTTTCCATGTATATAATCTTCTATTTACCTGTTGAAAGAATGTATTACATATGATCATATTGTTCTCCTCACAGAACTGTATAAGTCTTTCTCCTCTGTCATTTCTTGTCCCTAGTCCGAATTGCCCTACAATGTTCTTATGTCTTCCTTTTCCTATTTTCGCATTCATGTCTCCCATGACTATTAAAATGTCTGTTGATTTTACTGGTTTGAGTAGTTGTTGTAGATCTTCGTAGTACTGTTCTATTTCTTCTTCAGTGTAATCTGTAGTCGGTGCATAAGTTTGTATAATGGCCAGATCAAATGGTTTTGCTTTGATCTTTAGCAACATCATTCTGTCATTATATGTCCAGTACCCGCTGATATATTTTTCTATTTCTTTCCTGATCAGTATTCCTACCCCTCTTTCATGGTAATCTCCTCCTGAATGTATAAAACTAAAATTTTCTTTTCTTGTGTACCCAGCATCTTTCCATCTTGTCTCTGCTATTCCTAGAATATCTACATCTAATGATTCTGCCTCTAATATTAAATTTTCTAGCTTTCCTGATTGGTGTAGTGTTCTGACATTCCATGTTCCTATTCTAATATGTTGTTTCCTAAACTTTAGATGTTGTTCATCCGTTGCTTGACTTTGGGGTGTACGTGGTAAGGTTCCAGTCTTTTCCACGGTGGCCAGCCAATATTCATAAGATGATTACACACTGACAAAAAGAGGATTATCCGAGAGATGATTACACACTGACAAAAAGAGTATTATCCGAGAGATGATTACACACTGACAAAAAGAGGATTATCCGAGAGATGATTACTCACTGACAAGAAGAGACATTCGTCGTCTACGACATGCCTGGAAAGAAGGCCGTGACCATATTCTTTGTACCCAGAATTAGAAGTCCAGTCCCGTTTGCCACATGGGCAATGTTTTAAATCACCACGCAGGGCATTTTTCTGGAGAAGGGCTTGATGATCTCCCACAAAACACGCAAACTTTCCTTCATAACCTGGAATAGATATCAGCACAAATGGGAATACTAAAATAAGAACAACAATATCTTTGTTATCCTAACGTTATACTACTTTATTCTGTTGAGATTGTTTGACCTTTATGAACTATCAACTCTGTCACATGAACCGTACAGAGGTCACCTTCCGGTATTTCTTCACCTTGTTTTAGTATATCAACATAGATCAATATTATATAGGCCTACCTTTATCAGAAATTGGTTCATAGCCGGTTACGTGGTGTAATCTTTAGATGTGTAACAGCGTCTTACGTGTAATTATTAACTCACTACAACAGTTAGTCAAGTGTTACAAGAGGTGTATAATCCAGTGGACACCAGCACATTGCAGCATAGCCAGAAATAAAGAAAGTCACAGAAGATGTGGCATTGCAGCAGAATGACAAAGAAACCTTGCTTGAGTTAACCAAAGTAACAATTAAAGCAACTCTCAAATCAAAGTGGGAACAATCACGCAGATCAAAGTGGGAACAATCACGCAGATCAAAGTGGGAACAATCACGCAGATCAAAGTGGGAACAATCACGCAGATCAAAGTGGGAACAATCACACAGATCAAAGTGGGAACAATCACACAGATCAAAGTGGGAACAATCACACAGATCAAAGTGGGAACAATCACGCAGAGCAAAGTGGGAACAATCACACAGATCAAAGTGGGAACAATCACGCAGAGCAAAGTGGGAACAATCACACAGATCAAAGTGGGAACAATCACGCAGAGCAAAGTGGGAACAATCACGCAGAGCAAAGTGGGAACAATCACGCAGAGCAAAGTGGGAACAATCACGCAGATCAAAGTGGGAACAATCACGCAGATCAAAGTGGGAACAATCACGCAGATCAAAGTGGGAACAATCACGCAGAGCAAAGTGGGAACAATCACGCAGAGCAAAGTGGGAACAATCACGCAGAGCAAAGTGGGAACAATCACACAGATCAAAGTGGGAACAATCACGCAGAGCAAAGTGGGAACAATCACGCAGAGCAAAGTGGGAACAATCACGCAGAGCAAAGTGGGAACAATCACGCAGAGCAAAGTGGGAACAATCACGCAGATCAAAGTGGGAACAATCACACAGATCAAAGTGGGAACAATCACGCAGAGCAAAGTGGGAACAATCACGCAGATCAAAGTGGGAACAATCACGCAGATCAAAGTGGGAACAATCACGCAGATCAAAGTGGGAACAATCACACAGATCAAAGTGGGAACAATCACACAGATCAAAGTGGGAACAATCACGCAGATCAAAGTGGGAACAATCACACAAATCAAAGTGGGAACAATCACACAGATCAAATTAAAAAAAAAAAAAGATTACCGTCAACTCTCCGGGAGGGACGAGAAGAGCTGATGCTATTTTCAGACTATGCGATGGATATCTTCTTCTTCAACGTTCATTCTCAAACTCCTGCTGGATCTTTCTTGTAGAAGGACACATTCTCAAACTCCTGCTGGATCTCTCTTGTAGAAGGACCGTAGTCATATTTCTATTAGATTTCCATCAGATTGTAGAACAGAGAATGGAAATGCGCTGTGTCGCCGTTTTATTTGCGCCAATGGCCCGACACATTCGTTTTCGGCTGGATGCGAAGGATATAACATGCGATATCACTACCTATCTCACAAAAGTAAACATCGGAACAATCGACGTGTGTAGCATCGACCTTGTGACAGCCGAATACTTATTGCAGACAGGCATCTATAAACTCATAAACCGCTAGGGTCGTAGTCAGTCATCAATATGGAAGTCTGAAAACGAACATGTGACTGGAAGACTGTTGTTGACTGATAGCTTATGTCAGATCTATCCATTTGGAAGTCTGGTGTTGACTGTAACCTTTTGGCATTGTTATCAATGTGGAAATCTGATTTTGACTGTTCCTTTTTGTCTTTTTTTTCAATTTTGAAATCTGATTTTGACTGATAACCTTTGTCAGAATCAAGAATGTGGATATCTTGTGGTTGTCTGATACCATTATTAGAGTTTTCAATATAGAATCCCATGTTTGTCTCATACCAATGCTAGAGCCTTTAATATGGAAGCATGTGGTTGGCTTATACCATTGCTAGAGTCTTCAATATGGAAGCATGTGGTTGGCTTATACCATTGCCAGAGTCTTCAATATGGAAGCATGTGGTTGGCTTATACCATTGCCAGAGTCTTCAATATGGAAGCATGTGGTTGGCTTATACCATTGCCAGAGTCGTCAATATGGAAACATGTGGTTGGCTTATACCATTGCCAGAGTCTTCAATATGGAAGCATGTGGTTGGCTTATACCATTGCCAGAGTCTTCAATATGGAAGCATGTGGTTGGCTTATACCATTGCCAGAGTCGTCAATATGGAAACATGTGGTTGGCTTATACCATTGCCAGAGTCTTCAATATGGAAGCATGTGGTTGGCTTATACCATTGCCAGAGTCTTCAATATGGAAGCATGTGGTTGGCTTATACCATTGCCAGAGTCGTCAATATGGAAGCATGTGGTTGGCTTATACCATTGCCAGAGTCGTCAATATGGAAACATGTGGTTGGCTTATACCATTGCCAGAGTCTTCAATATGGAAACATGTGGTTGGCTTACACCATTGCCAGAGTCGTCAATATGGAAGCATGTGGTTGGCTTATACCATTGCCAGAGTCTTCAATATGGAAACATGTGGTTGGCTTACACCATTGCCAGAGTCTTCAATAGGGAAGCATGTGGTTGGCTTACACCATTGCCAGAGTCTTCAATATGGAAACATGTGGTTGGCTTATACCATTGCCAGAGTCTTCAATATGGAAGCATGTGGTTGGCTTATACCATTGCCAGAGTCTTCAATATGGAAGCATGTGGTTGGCTTATACCATTGCCAGAGTCGTCAATATGGAAGCATGTGGTTGGCTTATACCATTGCCAGAGTCTTCAATATGGAAACATGTGGTTGGCTTACACCATTGCCAGAGTCTTCAATATGGAAGCATGTGGTTGGCTTACACCATTGCCAGAGTCTTCAATATGGAAACATGTGGTTGGCTTATACCATTGCCAGAGTCGTCAATATGGAAGCATGTGGTTGGCTTATACCATTGCCAGAGTCTTCAATATGGAAACATGTGGTTGGCTTATACCATTGCCAGAGTCTTCAATATGGAAGCATGTGGTTGGCTTACACCATTGCCAGAGTCTTCAATATGGAAACATGTGGTTGGCTTATACCATTGCCAGAGTCTTCAATATGGAAGCATGTGGTTGGCTTATACCATTGCCAGAGTCTTCAATATGGAAGCATGTGGTTGGCTTATACCAGTGTTTCCCAACTTTTTTTTTACCATGCCCCACCTAAGTTTTTCTAAAATTCTGAAGCCCCACTATGTAATATATGCATATTTCTTTAATATTCAAAAATAAATTAACCACTAAATAAAGTCTAATTACAACTATCGAATTGTCTCCCTGAACAATCAAATTGCCCCCTGTGGGGCGTGGGCCCCACGTTGGGAAACACAGGCTTATACCATTGCTAGAGTCTTCAATGTGGAAGCCTATGGTTGACTTACGTTTAATGAGAGTAGTCAATGTGGAAGCCTATGGTTGACTTACGTTTAATGAGAGTAGTCAATGTGGAAGCCTATGGTTGACTTACGTTTAATGAGAGTCTTCAATGTGGAAGCCTATGGTTGACTTACGTTTAATGAGAGTAGTCAATGTGGAAGCCTATGGTTGACTTACGTTGAATGAGAGTAGTCAATGTGGAAGCCTATGGTTGACTTACGTTTAATGAGAGTAGTCAATGTGGAAGCCTATGGTTGACTTACGTTTAATGAGAGTCTTCAATGTGGAAGCCTATGGTTGACTTACGTTTAATGAGAGTAGTCAATGTGGAAGCCTATGGTTGACTTACGTTTAATGAGAGTAGTCAATGTGGATGTCCGAAAGCGAAGGAAGAAGATAAGAAGAAGATGATGATGAACAAGATATGTAATGAGGAATAGTGTTTAGATATCCATCGAGTATCCATATAGATTCGGCTAAATAGACACAGTGTCAGCAATATGTATCCGGGTTCGAAAGGGTAGCACAGAATAGCAATATTGTTTACTCTTCATACATGTCGTAAGAGGCAACTAGGAAGGTTTTGGGTGGTTTTGGGGTGGAATTGGCTGCCCTATCCCTTCTATGGATAAAGGGACACAGAAATCATGTTGAAGTCTAATAATAATCCTAACAATCTACGGACGTTTGAGAGCAAAAGAAATAGAAGAAGACGACACAGTGTCAATAATCCTTATTGACACTGTCTTCTTCTTCTTCTGTTGTTCTCAAACGTCCGCAGATTATTATGATGATTATTAGAATGTATCAATAATTGGCTGGATCTATATCTAAGGGAGTTTAATTTTTCTAAATTGGTTGTGAGGCGACAGTATTATTAAAAAACGTCATCACACATTTAACATATGGTGTTATCCAATGTTTAAAGACACTTGCTTAAACTTCCATTAAAGTTTGTTTTGTTTTTCAATAAATTGTATTTGTAAGCAGTTAATATAAAGGTTTTTGCCATAGCAATCGCCACTAGAGTAATTATGTTATTATACCCCTGAAAGACAAATATCGAAACTAAACCATGGCTTGATCCTGTGACCTAATGATTATGAGATCGGTGTTCTGTCCTATTAGTTCACACGCTCGTCTTTCACTTGGACAGGATATCCACTTGTTTATAGCATCTGACACTATAAGCAGTATTTTCTTCCCAAGTATTATTGTCAAGTTCGTTCTCAAAGTCCTGCTGAATCTGTCTTCTAACAGAATCATGTGCTGCTAAATTCCAGCGGAATGTAGTATCAGGGTTGTAGATAAGATATTGTTACCTTAAGAAGGGGGTGGGTTACCTAAATTTGAAGGCCCTTTTATGAAAAAAATCAATTAAGGGGTGGGGGGGGTTTCCGAAATTTTGGTTAAGTAGTACTTCTTCTTCTTCTGCGTTCGTTCTCAAACTCCTGCAGATTAGCAGGATGTAGTCCGGAGAACGGAATGCGTTGTGTCATGGTTTACAGCATTGCTGCGATATCTGCGCCTTTCGGCCTAACACATCCGACTTCAGCATGGCTTTGGGTCACTGACTCTATATGGGATGGGACAGCCAACTCCATCCCATAACCTTCGTAGTCGCATTTTACGACATGCGTGGAAGGTAAACAGTGTTGCTATTCTTTGCTCCCCTTTCAGGCCCCGGCAACACACGGGCGAAATTTTGGTTAAGTAGTACTAAAAGTCATATTCAGATTTGAAACAAAAAAAGGGGGATTAAACACCCCAAACTCATACCCCCAGAGTATGTTCCTGTGTAGCATATAGTACGGAGATGTGGTGTTGTGTTGCGGTTTAATCTGCGTCAAAGCTCCAACACATCCGACTTCGGTATTGCTATGAATATGTACACATTTTTTTACTAATTCTACTGAATTGTGTAGGTCAGTAGCCATATTGAATGTAGACCAGCTTATGTGTCACAACCCGTTTATCAGCATCGCTCGCACAGTACACTAAAAATAATTATGTCATCCAACCAACGATCATCGTTGTCAATCTTTACGCCTCTGTCTGGATCGATGTCGACTTAACGCCCTCCAGACCAAGTCTGATTTGTGTATATCATAAATGTTCCTTTTTCGTGAATTCGTTCATATCAACTGAAATAATTCACATAAAACACATATAGTCACCCTTGCGTGGAGCTTGTGCTCTGGAGTCGAGACTAATTTCTAAATTCATTTCATCAATGAAAATATTCATAGAAACTCCATATACAAAATAAAATCATTCCATCACCATTCTAAGATACGACCAATGAAATAACAAGCTAGGACATGAATCATCGACCAATGCTAATAACACTCGTTGTCGTGACGTTGCAAATCATGTGTAGCATATTCTTATATGTAAACATCCGTAGTGCGTGATACTGAATACGCGCAATCAACCATTAAACTTAATGAATCAAAATATGGTAAGAAGTGAAGATATGAATTAATATGATGATTAATTAAAGATCAATATTATGCAATCTATAATATACTCTATACTTCTCCGCGTGCATTCTTAAACTCCAACTGGATTTCTCTACTTTCTTCTTCTGCGTTCAGCATCTGTGGCCATGCTACACCGTCAGGCCTGTCGTCAGGACGAAGTCCACTGTCCTCTCCAGGTCAGAGCGGCTGCCCCATAGCTTTTGCCTCAAGTCTGTATCCTCATGCCAGGTCTGCTGTCTCTGCTCTTTGTTCTCTACTGTTCTATTAGATTTCCAGTAGGATGTAGTCCAGGGAATGGAAATACATTGTATCGCCGTTTTATTTCGGCCAATAGCCTGACACATCCGTCTCTGATGATGTACTCTATTCAGTGTGGAGCGCGTGGTAGTATGGCTAGAAGCCCGCCTCAAAGCCCTGAGGTCCCGGATAATATATACTGTTGGGACAATGATTTTTATCTTTCAGAGGTGCAATAAAAAGTGTTCCTGTACACGTCGCGGCGACAGCTATAGCACAGTGGCATTTACTTCTACAACCAAAAAGCTACCCTGCACCCAGCCACAGGAAAACACGCAATAATAAATGTTTGTTTTAAAAATTATTTTCAAACAAACACATAAAACAAAATCTATCTGATGGTCATGTTTCAAGAAGTAACATATTGCAGACAATGCATTCTTCGAATTGGTTGGCGTGTGATAGTTATTTTTTGACTCTAGGGTGGGTCGAAAATCCACAGATATCCCAGCACTTTAATGTCATTACAACAAATAGTATATACAAACGAGAGCTGGCGTCGCCTCAGTCATCAAGTTCCGCGACAGGCTAACCAGGCTGCCCTCACCGAGACATTCACTACTGGAATGCATAAAAAACAACAATGCAAACACCGACATACACAAAACCCAACCCAACAACAACATCTACACAAGGACCACCATATTAAATGGGGGGGGGGACCTTGGAGGGAGAACCAGCAGAACTGATTATCATAAACCAAGTCTTCAGTTAATATTCTACAACTAAACATCTGTGGCACAAGTAAAAAGAAATCTAGAACTTGTTAATTTACTACACACACAATATACATGTGGTCCTCTTACAGGAGACTATACACAAAGACATTGAAACATATATGTCAGGACATATGCCTGTAAGTGCACCACCTGCAGTGGCATAATTTCCTGTATCAGGAATGACATTCATGAACATGCCACCCAGCTAATAGCCCACCCCACAGATGTGCAGAAATTTGACAATCTGGCACACTGGATGAAAATACACAATCTATAAAATCTATAATCTATATAGCCCATCTGAAATAACATGCAACTTACTTGACATCCATACAACACAACTTATCAAAACAATACGTGCTGGTGACTTTAATGGCCATTGACCCCCATTGGAGTTAACAGTAAGATAGGATACTATATAGAGGAGCTCTGTGAAACAACAACCTGACAGTCTTTCAAGATGCAAAGTCTGTACCAATACTTCTCCATCTCTCAGTCGACCTGACTTGACTATCTGTTCATCAGAATATGAAACATTTACACTATAATACAATATACAAGTACATTACAGTATAATATATCAATAAACTAACTATAAAATTGCACTATAATGTGTAGAATACTAAAAGTCAGCAGTCATGTATTCCTATATATCAAAAGTTATCACTGCACATTCGTCACTGAGCAGTGTCAGAATTGTGAATGTCAAAGTTAGTTGTTTGAGTCCTCAAGTAGCTGATGGGTCCGATAGTTAGCAGGAACATAGTAGATCTTGAGAAGAAGGGACAACAATATAATCTCTTGAAACAATATAACAACTAGCAGCAGAATGAATCCTCGAATATTTAATAACACCGCGTATTGAAGATGAAATCAAGTATACAGACTTGATGTGTGATAATTATAGATATTACTTTTGCTTTTTTTTCTGTGTTTATCTTCATGTTGTCATTTATACATCTTTTTTTGAGTAGGTATATATGATCTTGCAGCTCTTCACTTGAGCTGTGAAGAGGCACTGGTCATCAGCAATGTGTAGTTCAGTTAAGTCATTTTGATGATTGGCAAATGATGGTGTTTTTACTGCTGTGGTAATATTATCCATATAAATTATAAACAATAATGGTGATAAGACACACCACTGTTCAACTCCTAATGTTACTGTAAACAACTTTATACACTGTATATATACCACTGCCAAAGTAGGATAGTACCAAATAAAACCTCAGCACAATTCATCTCTATTCTCTGGACAACATCTTGCTATAAATCTAGTTGGACTATTGCCTTGCTGCAGAAGAGATCCAGTGGAAGTTTTTTGAAACTTTAAAAATGTGTATGTTTGTAGAACTACTGTTATCGCATACATATTACTGATATCTTTGACGAACGTGCCTACAAATTAGCTAGTCTCGCCACAACAACAGACGGTCAGTCTATGGACCGAGCAGATATACTCACTGCTCTTCGTGAGTCCTCACGATCAGAGGATTTTGAGATGAATAAGCATGAGTCAATATCAAGAATGCAAGAATTGGGAGTGAGGATGGGCGTGGCCGAAGAGAACCCTTAACAAAGATTTCAAAAAGAGTAGTGAACCAACGAAGAACCGGAACAATCAGCCGTTATACCCTGAGAGATTTACTGAAGCGGAGATCGGAGCACCTATGGTGGACGTGTCCGGTGTACGAAGATGATAATCAACATACCTAATATCAGAATATGAAATATTGACTAAAATATAAGGCCAAAATATTGTGAAATGTGTTTTATATGTGTGCAGATGACTTATTCAATACTTCTGTTTCACTATATTTGCTAGTCAAAATTGTGACTTTCTAGTGACTTTTATTTGTCTACCGAAATTCTTTGTCTGTGATCTTATTATCTACCCCTATAAACTAATTGTGACTTTTTCCTTTGACATCTTTTCCTATTCAAATTTATGACTATTTTTTCCGTGACTTTTTTTCCTGTGGTTTTATTTTCGTTTACCCTCGATTTAAGGCTTCAGTTGACAACACTCCTTACAACTTTCATTCTGCTTTATCGCGAATAATCCAGCACAGATCATCTGTACTAAAATACCTGAGTGTAGCTAAATATCTGAACGATCGACATCCTAGGTGGTCAAATACGCCTTGACGACGTCAATATTTTAAACCTTATACGGTCTGATCCAGTATTCAAATATCAATAAGAAAGAAACGCAATATTGCAGCTGTCGCCTTATTCTCTCATTCTATCTTACTTTGTCACGCGACCAACCACCATCACTCTCCCTAGTTGCTATGTATACACAACAAGTATTATGACGCAACTGGATTACCAGACTTCCCCATGTAAACAACCAAATGTTAATATCTGAATACATGACACGGCAGCCTGTCACAATGAAGGGCATGTGACAAACAATCGTACACCGAACGGGATGAAACTGGTTTGAGTTTGTAATGATAGTCTTGGCAGGAACATTGGTGACGCAAGTCACCTTTCCCAGGTTAAATTTGGCGATTGTCGAATGTAAATAAACCGAAACGGTACTACTTTTTATGGTTATGAGGGGGGGGGGGGAGGGAGGAATTACGAGGTAACAAATGACCAGGTTCCCATAGTAAACGTTGAATGAGTTTAAGTCTAGGCTAGCGGCTAGGCAAGGGTTATGTATTAGTAATTCATCATTATCCAAGGATATACACTCAGACCGGTAAACCATGACGGAAAATCCGGTTATGTAGGATTCTAATTAAAACTAGGAATTTGGAAGAATGCAGTTGCAAGGACCTGAAAAGAGAGTAGCAAATATCAACACTCTTTACCTTCCATGCATGTCACAAAAGACGACTAGGGGATTTTGGAGGTGGAACTGGGTCACAATCGCATAGAATTTCAATGTGAGTAATAAGAAATGCTGAAATTGAATGCGTCTGGTCGAAAGGCGCAGCTTTCTCACCCAATCAGTAAACCATGTCACAAGAAATTAAATTCTCCTGACTCATCCCGCTAAGATGCAGAAGTTTAAGAGCAAAGGAAAAAGTTATCTCTGTGTGACATCAAATGACATATGACAGTGTTACTAAACATGATATATCAGTGTTACTAAACATGACATATCAGTGTTACTAAACATGACATATCACAGTGTTACTTCTTCTTCTTCTTTCGTTCACTTGAAACATGTCTATATCTGTAATTCTGTCTCCTTAATAAAACTCACTGTCTTTTGTAGTTCATACAGTGTCCCATAGAGCTTTGATTCCAGTGTTGTTTCCTCTGGCCAATATGTATGCCTCAGCGTTTCATACTCAGAACACTCTTGAAGTATATGTTTGGCACTCTGTGCTGCCTGTCCACATGTACACATGGACGTGTTGCCAATCTTGAACTTTGTATACATTTGACTGCGGAGTCGGTTGTGTCCTGTTCTGAGACGTAGAATTATAACTTGTTCTGATCTGTTCATAATGTGATAGTCATCTTGTGTTGGTGTTTGTGGCTTTCTTATTGACTTTATCATCTGTTTTTTCTGATGGTAGGTGATTGGTATATCTGGTTGGTCTTCGGCAGCACCTTCCTTAGCCAGTTGGTCTGCTTTTTCATTTCCTGGTATTCCACAGTGAGAGGGTATCCACTGCATGGTTACCTTATACTGGTAAGACAATTCGCTAAGTAGTTTTTTTAAGTCTGTTAGTTTTCCAGACTGGAAAGCTTGAAGCACTGACCTTGCATCTGTCAGGAATACCACAGGCTGTAGGTCAGAGTTGGAGTTCAGCAGTTTTTTAGCTGCCACACTAATTGCCTGGATTTCTGCATCATAATTATTGCAGAATTTTCCTGTCGGTGTTCTGATTGTATCTCTAGGCTTGTGTGGATATTCTATATATACACCTGCACCTCCATTCCTCACAGCATTCTGTGCTGACCCATCTGTGTACACTCTGACCCATATATCTTGTGGATATTCCTCATCCAGGAAACTTAGGGTGACTGTCATTCGCTGCACACTATTCTGTTTGTCCTCGCTTAGTATTCCTTTCACATGGGTCTGAATGTATATTGGCATTCCATGGCTTTCACTCCACGGGGTATGTTCTGGTACAGACCTTAAGGGGATGTCAACTTCAGGTAGGTCTGTAAGTTGTCTACGGAGTCGTTTAGCTTGATGGATAAAGCTGCTCCTTTTCAGTCGCCCCATTGCTAGATTTTGGAATCTTTCACAGTGTTACAAAACATGCCATAACAGTGTTACAAAACATGCCATAACAGTGTTACAAAACATGCCATAACAGTGTTACTAAACATGACATATCACAGTGTTACTAAACATGACATATCACAGTGTTACTTGACATAACATATTGATATCACCGTATCTACGCCTTCGGCCTGACACATGCGACTTCAATATGGATTTTGGGTCACTTGATCCTCTATGGGATGGAACAGCCAACTCTACCCTCAAAACGTCAGAAACTATATGAAGGTTTTTTTTGTGTTGTTATGTCGTCTGTTCTTGTGCCCCTGTTAGTATATCTTTTCACTCATGTGTTACCGACTCCCGAAATGGGAGCAAAGAATAACACCACTCTTTTCCTTTCACGCATGTCGTGCAATGCGACTAAGTGGTTATTTGGTGCAGGTGGCTTTCCCCTCCCATATAGGTCAAAGTGACTCAGAAATCATGGAAGTCGGATGTGTCAGACCGTAAGGCGGAGATCGCATCAAAGCTGTAAACTACGGCACAACGCATTCCGTTCTCCGTACTACATCCTGCTAATCTGCAGGGTTGGAGAACGAACACAGAAGACGTATGTTTTTTTTTTAAAGAACTATTATTGACACTGTAATTTACCTAGTACCGTTTATACTTCCAATTGCCCTGTATTAACGAAGCCCCTATATTCCCAGCGTGTTCAATTATTCTTAACACTAACGATCTATTTCTGTAATATACATGCACACAACAGATCACTGTTTAAAGTTCTGGGGTTATTGACTGCATAAATACGCAGTTCTTCATCGATTTATTTCATCAGCGGTGCAGATGAGTGTGGAATAAATCTTGAAACATCTTTTCTATTATGTTTCTGTCCATTATTGTCTTTGTATTACTCTGCTCCTTCTACCCTCGACTTTACATTGCATAATTGTTTTTGGCAGGTAATCATTGCGGCATATATGTCCAAACCGTGCAAGTTTTTTACGTTTAATATTGAAAGTACTGATTTTTGTGAGCCTGTATACATTTTCTTCTTCTTTTTCGTTCATGATTTTTTTTTTATTTTACTAGATTTTTAGGTCAGTCGCCAGGACGAATCTCAGAGTCTTCTCCAGGTCAGATGCTGCCACACAATTTTTGTCTCAGTTCAGTCCATTGTAACCAGGTCTTGTCTCGCAGTTCTTTGTAAAATCTGAACAATATTGGAGTATGTGTTCGGAGGTATGTATGCCTGTTCCTCATAAACATTCATTTGTGTGGCCGACCCTGGATGGATACATGTGGCTATGTAGTCTGCAGTAATCAGTTGATGGTCTGTTGCTGCTTATGAAGTGGGTGTATGGACTCTGGTTTTGAGTCAATATCTATATATGTTTTTCAGTGTGATGTATGATGTATGCGGATTAGTCTGTATGGTAGAGGATAGCTGAATTGTTCCATTTTACCTCATACTTATGCCAAGGCATCAGCTCTCTCATCTCCAGTGATGCCACAATAATTGTGTATATTGTGTTTGCATTTTTGTTTCTTTTTAATGCTTCCAATAAGGATCTACAGTCCGTGAATATTACTGTATGCATGTATATTTTTACGTACTTGTTTGTCTTATGCTCCCTATAGAATTTTTACGGTAATACTTGAATCCATCTCTCACAGTCTACGGTGAGTTCTCAACTTTTACAGCATAGTATAAAGAATTGAAGTATGGTGCCGTGGTCAGAATGGTGAGCAAATAGTGATAGTATTATATGTTAGACATTCTGTAAGAGGTGACTAAGCTGGTTTTGGGGTGGGATTGACTGTTTCATCCCATAGAGAGTTAAAGTTACCCATAGACATGCTGAAATCGGGTGTATCAGGGCAAAAGTCATAGACAGCGCTGCTAAACTTTAAACCTTGACACACCTCAATCCACTTTCTGTATTACATTGTACTTTTCTGTAGGAGTTTGAGAATCAGCACCAATATGGATCATACTTTCTCATAATGTGTCATTGTTGAGACACATGTGTCATTTATGTCTGTCTCAAGTCCTAAAATGTCGTATGAATATATTGTTGTCCTGCACTAGTTTGCAATATCTAAAGAGTCATATGAATATATTATTTTCTATATGTTAAAAAGTTCGTGGGTATTCAATATACACAATATTAAAGATATTAAATATACGTCTAGTTTAGTAGTGCATTAAAAAAAACCCTAGGAATTCTTCTTATTCCTCTGCATTTTGCACCCAGTGCGATATTTGTTATGTATAGAACGTTCATGTTTTAGGTCGCTGTTGGTTGCCCACAATTTGGTTTACTGAGATGCTCCTGTAAACCCCATTGTGCAAGCAGCGAAGATGTTGTGCTTGCTGAGTCGCTTCTGTAAACCAGACTCGTTATGCAAGCAGCGAAGATGTTGTGACGCTCCTGTAATAAACCAGACTCGTTATGCAAGCAGCGAAGATGTTGTGACGCTCCTGTAATAAACCAGACTCGTTGTGCAAGCAGCGAAGATGTTGTGACGCTCCTGTAATAAACCAGACTCGTTATGCAAGCAGCGAAGATGTTGTGACGCTCCTGTAATAAACCAGACTCGTTGTGCAAGCAGCGAAGATGTTGTGACGCTCCTGTAATAAACCAGACTCGTTATGCAAGCAGCGAAGATGTTGTGACGCTCCTGTAATAAACCAGACTCGTTATGCAAGCAGCGAAGATGTTGTGACGCTCCTGTAATAAACCAGACTCGTTGTGCAAGCAGCGAAGATGTTGTGACTCTCCTGTAATAAACCAGACTCGTTGTGCAAGCAGCGAAGATGTTGTGACGCTCCTGTAATAAACCAGACTCGTTGTGCAAGCAGCGAAGAAGTTGTGACGCTCCTGTAATAAACCAGACTCGTTGTGCAAGCAGCGAAGATGTTGTGACGCTCCTGTAATAAACCAGACTCGTTGTGCAAGCAGCGAAGAAGTTGTGACGCTCCTGTAATAAACCAGACTCGTTGTGCAAGCAGCGAAGATGTTGTGCTTGTTGAGACGCTTCTGTAAACCAGACTCGTTGTGCAAGCAGCGAAGATGTTGTGCTTGTTGAGACGCTTCTGTAAACCAGACTCGTTGTGCAAGCAGCGAAGATGTTGTGCTTGTTGAGACGCTTCTGTAAACCAGACTCGTTGTGCAAGCAGCGAAGATGAGACAGTTGTGTAGTAAGTATAGGCGCTGGTATCTGTACTGTGTCTCCGCAGATGTAAGCCGTCGCCCCTGTGTTGCCGGGGCCAGAGAGATAAACAAAGAATAGCAACACTGTTTGCCTTCCATGCATGTCGTAAGAGGCGACTAATGATGTCATGGGGGTGAGTTGGCTGTCCTATCCCATATAGGGTCAAAGAGACCCAAAGCCAATGCTGAGGTCGGACGGGTCACGCAGAAAGGTGCAGATTTCGCAGCAATGTTGTAAATTATGACACAACGCTTCCGTTAACTGGACTACCTCCTGCGAATCTGTGTGAGTCATGAGAACGAACGCAGAAGAAGAAGACGAAGAAAATGTAGGCTCAAAATCACTGATGCTGAATTCGGCGTGAGTGTGCTTTTAGATGGCAGTGAACCGTTCTCAGCCGAAGTATTATGACGTGTTCTGTTCTGTTCAATTTGTTCATATTGTTATTTTGTTCATATTGTTATTTTGTTCATATTGTTATTTTGTTCATATTGTTATTTTGTTCATATTGTTATTTTGTTCATATTGTTATTTTGTTCATATTGTTATTTTGTTCATATTGTCTTGCCGGGTCTACAGTCTTCGTTGAACTTTACACTGAAGTCGCAGAAATTGACCTGTCTATGATTTTTTGCCCAATTTGTCTACCTGTTCATTTGCAGGGATGAAACAGTGAGCTGGTAAACATTATTTGATTAATGTGGTTTTCCTAGATAATTCTGTGATGTTGTGTCTAGTGTTATTAATTCGTCTGTCTTGTTTGGTGTTTTTTTCATGGTTTGTATGATTTTGAATAGCTGAATATTGCTATTTTTCGGGATATGTACTATAGATTATTTAATATTGTACCACCCGTCGAAGACGGACGTGTCGGGCCATTGGCGCAAATAAAACGGCGACACAACGCATTTCCATTCTCTGGACTACATCCTGCTGGAAATCTAAATGGTCCTGTTGCAAGAGAGATCCAACAGGAGTTTGAGAATGAACGCTGAAGAAGAAGAATATTTAACAGCTGTGAGTATTGCAATTGCTCCTGTCCTGAAAAGTGTAATTTTGTCCCGGTTGCAAATGTTTATTCGTATAAAATGTGGTCTGGAAAAATTATATATATATATTTCACTTCGGCCATTCGTTCTGGCTTCTATGACTGATCTATCTATATACACGATCTTCCAGAAATTTATGAAAATATTGGGTTTTTAACATGTGAAGTGAACACTCTCTTTGTTCTGTTTTTGTGTTAGCTGTCCTGGAGTTCATATTTGAAATTTCCGATAGTATTTGTGTAGTTTTGTTGTTGTTGTGTGGTCAGGGTTCAAGAGATAGGACGTTACACATGTTGATATTAAATTTTCCTGATTCAACATTTTAGATAAATTATTCTTGTACTACCGGGGGTTGGTGTTTTGGATTTTTCTAGGACATCTGTGACTAGTTTTTCTTGGTCATCTGTTATAAGTTTTTCGTGGCCATCTGTTATAAACTTTTCTTGGACATCTGTGATAAGTTTTTCTTGGACATCTGTGATTAGTTTTTCTTGGAAATCTGTGACTAGTTTTTCTTTGTCATCTGTGATTAGTTTTTCTTGGTCATCTGTGATTAGTTTTTCTTGGCCATCTGTTATAAACTTTTCTTGGACATCTGTGATTAGTTTTTCTTGGTCATCTGTGATTAGTTTTTCTTGGACATCTGTGATTAGTTTGTCTTGGCCATCTGTTATAAACTTTTCTTGGACATCTGTGATAAGTTTTTCTTGGACGTCTATGATTAGTTTTTCTTTGTCATCTGTGATTAGTTTTTCTTGGACGTCTGTGATTAGTTTTTCTTGGACATCTGTCATTAGTTTTTCTTGCGGATGATTCTCTTTAAGCTTGGAAGTTACGTGTTATATGTTAAGCCAGCAGATAAGGGGGTCGGGGGTGTTTAGGTTCAACAACCCCACACTATGAAATCAGAACATGAAATTAGTACTAAGTATTAATTCAAGTTGGCGCAATTATTGCGAAAAGACATCCGTTATTGCAGTCGTTTTTGCTGAGAGTTCCTCTGTTCAAGCGGGACCAATTGCTAAATAAGATATTCCAAATAAATCAAAACAAGCCTTCATACATAACGATTTTGATTATTGTCGTGATTTTCGTTAGTTACTATTTATATAATTTATATAGCCCGGATGTCGTCTGACAGGGAAATAATTGACAATATGACGAAAAATGGCTTATTTTATTTCTGCTGTTAGGTCCTCTTTTATGATTGGTCACGGTTTCACGTTTATGTTGTTGTGTATGATAGGAGTAAAAGTCCTGGACAGACATAAAAGGCTTAGTTGCATCTTGTTAGGTGTGGAAACCCTGATGTTCTAAGAAGGACGTGGGAATCTTGGTAATGTCAAATATGGGCACCCTGAAAATGGATGATCGTCCTAAAGATGATTTGTGAGAGTTTTGATGCTGTCTTGTTAGGTGTGAATACCCT